>ML121563.1:281777-305990 GCA_003788615.2 Terfezia boudieri ATCC MYA-4762 | reverse complement strand
CCTAAGATATGTGTACACATAGCCAACCTACCTCACAGCGTCCTTAACCGCGACACTGGCATACATCCAATATTGACCGCGCCAGGCCTCCGATAGATGCATGCATAGCAGAGCAATCTCACCATGAGATGAGGAAGATAAAGGTGAGATATTGACATGCCGTTATTCACGGATTGCAGCTAATTCATTAAGACCATCGACAGTGCCATGCCTCCACCATCGAGACAGTGCCATGCCTCCGGCGTTGAGAGAGTGCCATGCCTCCGGTGTCGAGACAGTGCCATGCCTGCGGTGTCGAGAGAGTGCCATGCCTGCGGTGTCGAGAGTGTCATGCCTCCGCTATCGAGACAGTGCCACACCTTCGCTGTCTAGGCTAGCTTGCCTCCAGCATCCAGCCTGCTATGTCTCTACTGTCCAGCCTGCCATACCTCCGCCGTCCAGCCTGCCATACCTCCGCTGCTCCAGCCTCCCATGCCTTGCCTCCGCCGTCGACAGTGCCTTACCTCCGCCGTCGACAGTGCCTTACCTCCGCCGTCGATAGTGCCTTACCTCCGCCGTCGACAGTGCCTTACCTCCGCCGTCGACAGTGCCTTACCTCTGCCGTCAAGCATGCCATGCCTCCGCCGTCCAGCCTGCCATACCTCCGCCGTCCAGCCTGCCATACCTCGCCTCCGCCTCGCATGCCTTACCTCCGCCGTCCACAGTGCCTTGCCTCCGCCGTCGACAGTGCCTTACCTCCGCCGTCGGCAGTGCCTTACCTCCGCCGTCGACAGTGCCTTACCTCCGCCGTCGACAGTGCCTTACCTCCGCCGTCAAGCATGCCATGCCTGTGCCGTCCAGCCTGCCCTTCCTCCGCTGTCCAGTCTACCCTGCTTCCGCTGTCCAAAGAAGCCAGCCTGGTCTATTAGGTAGTTTTCGCAGGTCTACTTTGGGGCAGGCAAATCATGTTTTGGTCAAGGAATTCTTCTCACATAGGCTCGGGTTGGGCAGCGACATGGGGAGGCATAGGTTCGGTTCAGGATAATAGTGTGGTTTTTGTGTCCCATATGATAAGCTTTTATGTACATAAGCATTTGGAAATATAATAGACATTTACCATGCTCCACAATTAGTACTATAGTGAGCCTGTGATCGAACGTAGGTGTCGGTGGTATAGAAGCTAAGGACGGGACGATGCTCTGGTAGAAACGAACCAGGCCAATGAGTGCCAAGAAATCGGATAATCGGTTTTTTCCGGATAATTCACGGTTCGGTTCCGGTTCGGATATTACGAGGCAGAGAAAGGTTCGGATCGGTTTCGGTTCGGAGCAAGGAGAGTGAAAATCCGATCCGAACCGCTCCGTGGAGCACTCTAGGCAAGATGCTGGTTCAAGTATTCGGATAGACTGGGGATATCCTAAACGTGTGGGTGGAGGAAGGCAAGTCAGTGAGGATGATCGCCCCATCGGTCCCTTCGACAACAGGGAGAAGCAGGAAGGAGTTAGCAGAAAAGCTTAGGGCAGAGAACAAGAACCTGAAGGGAGCCAAAAGAATGCCTAGAGCTTGGGGAGGGGCCAATACCACAGGATTCACCTTCGATGCAGCAGATGCATTAGAGGCAGCAAAGCTCGTAAGGACAGGAATCATATGGGATGGAAAAATGAGAAAGGTAGCAATGTTTGAGCAGGGGAGAGCGGTAGCTCAGCAGGTTGGTAGAACAAAGATACCAATAGGTCCAAAGGGATGGAGGCCTATGGAAAAGGGCCCGAGTCAATACCAACAACAGGGCTACTACCAATAGTAACAACAGGTATATCGCCAACAGGGCTATCACCAACAGGGCTATCATCAACAGCAGCAACAGGGGTACCGCAAACAACAGCGATTAAGTGAGGTCCAATGCTACAACTGTCAAGCATGGGGACATATAAGACGTAGCTGTGTATCTGTCAGTAGGGCAACCACAGTCAAAGCCAATAAAACTATGGATAGAAGTAGTAAGGAGGCAGAGAAGGCAGGAAAGGAAATGGATGGAGGAACAGCAGAAAGAACAAGCATTATATCTGCGGAAAAGACAAAGAAAAGACAAAAGGAACTTGACGATGAAGGATATGAATTAGTAGAAGGAAAAAAAAAAGGAAGCTTAAGCCTGGTGGCTATAGACCTACTTGTGGGGTCTAGCCGCAGATAAGGTAGTCCGCGTGGGGTACCAGAACGTTGGGGGCAGTAGTATTAATACTCATATGTTTCTGGAATGGAGCAAGGGGGAGGACCTAGATATTGTATTTACAGGAGAAGCTTGGATAGATAAAGAGGGGAAGGGTACACAGTGCCACCCATCCTTTACTTTAGGAACATCGGTTAAAAAGGGGAAAAGAGTGATGGCGTACTGGAGAAAAGAGTGGAATAATGAGGTTAAGCTACTAATAGAAGAGGATAACTTTGTACTATTGGAGATGGCAGGAATAAGGATTAGTGGAGTATATGCGAGTGGGAAGTAGCATGGTGCGAAATGGAAGGATTGGCTAGAAAAGATTGGAGAACAGGTAGAAAGAGAGGGAGGTCTCGTTGGAGACTGGAATGCCCACTCTCATTATTGGGACTCTATTAATCAGGAGGATAGCAGAGGGAGGGCCATGGCGGACTGGATAACTACAGAGGGTTTCTGCATAGCAGATGGAGGCTGCAGGTGGATGTGGGAAAGAATAAGGGAGGGCAGAGTAGAAAGGAGTAGAATCGACCTCCTTCTAAGTCGTGGAGAAAAGAGCTGGAATAATATCAGAAGTGAGAAGCTGATGTCCGATCACTAGGCAATAACGGCGGAAATAGAAGGGGGTGGGAAAGGCCGAGAGTTGAGAAAAGAAGTAGTAGATTGGGATAAACTAGGGGAAATAGTAAGAAGGGTAGAGGAAGGGGAGATGGAACAGGATATCTGGTACCAGGCGCTAAGAGGAACAACTGCTTATGGAAAGCTAAAAGACCTATGAAGGCAATGTACTAAAAGCCTCAGGATAATGGGAAGATCAAAAAGATGGTGGGATAGTGAATTGATAGATCAGCTTAGAGTGACTAGGAGAAGTAGAAGAGAGAAGGTGACAGAGAATATAAGTCAGAAAGGTAAAATAAAAAGGTGGAAGGCGGAAAAGGAGAAACTCCGGCAGCTAATTAGGGATAAGAAGAAGCAGTGCTGGCAAAACTTCTGTGAAGAAAATGGAGAGAAAGATCCATGGGAGGTTGTCAAATGGGCAAAGGATCCGTGGCACCTTAGAGAAAGCATGAAGGAGCTTTCAGATATAGAAGGAACGGGCCTACTAAATGACGAGGAAAAGGCAGCAGGGCTAATAAGAGATCACTTCAGCTGGAGGGTAGATGGACGAGGGCTAGAAGAGGATGATTCAGGAGAAGAGGAAGAAGCAGAGGTTGAGGAGGTGGAAGGAAAATGGGAATCAAAGGTGAGAGAAGCTCTGAGAGGAACAAATAACAGGTCAGCAAGTGGGCCAGATGGAATCAGCTACAGGTTTATCAAGAGCATTCAGAGCACGAAACTAGGAACAGAGCTAATAAAGGAAGTGGCAAAAAACTTAAGAAGAGGAAAAATTCCTAGGGAGTGGCAGTTTAGTAAGGTGGTCATGATACCCAAACCGGGGAAGGACCACAGCAAGACTAAAAGCTGGAGACCAATTAACCTGATCAATTGCATTGGGAAGCTAGGAGAGAAGGTAGTTGTGGACAGGCTACAAGGATCTGGGCTACTACATAAGCACCAATTTGGATCGGTAAAGGGTAGATTAGTAACAGAGGCCGTACTATGAACGGTGACAAGAGCACAGAGATGTATGGCGAAAGATGGAGCAGTTGGGTGGGCATTTTGGGATGTGAAAGGGGGATTTCAGAATGTAAGGGAGGAGGACATAATTCGGGAACTGGATAAGTCAGAAGAAGGTAGATTATAGATTCCTTGGGTTAGAGAGTTCTTCCGCACAAGGGAATTCGAGCTGGAGTGGGATGGTAAGGTACGGGGGAAGGGGAGGACGAATTTAGGATCGCCACAGGGGTCTCCACTATCACTAGTGATATTTTTGATCTGGATGGCTCCAATTCTGAGAAAGATGGAGGTAGAGATCAAGAAGGTGGTACCATACGATAACGAGCTACCATCCTATGTAGACGACCTACACCTTAATATTTGTGTCTGGGACGGATCCAAGGCACAAGGAATAGACATGAATCGCCTGCTAGAGCAGGCGGATGAGGTAGTACACAAAGTGGCAGAGGAATGCCACCTGCCACTCGAGGACTCGAAGCATGAAAAGCTAGTCCTTAGGAAGAAGAGGAGGAAAAAGAATAAGGATGTCAAATGGATTAAATGGGTTGGCATCATCATGGATGAAAGCCTAACCTTCAAAGAACACTGGAAGAGCCGAATAGCTAAGGCTAGAAAAATGTTGGAGCAACTGGGCGGGCTAGGCAATGCAAACTGGGGTATGAGCGCCAATAGCTGGGGGGCGAGTTATATGGGAATGATTAGGGCTGTGGCTCTGTGGGGAGCGGAGTTAGGTTGGAGAGGCCAGAGGGACTGGGAAGAGGAGTTTGAGAAACTCCAGTACCAAGCCCTAAAAAAATGCATAAATGCAACATACAGCTCCCGCAGAGAGCTAGTAAGCCAGATTGTAGGGGTGGAGTCACCCAGAATGGCCTTGGATGCAGCTCAGGCAAGACTGCTAGGAAAGATGATGCGTGATCCTGAGGCTCTGGGTGACCTGTGGCTGGGGGAGGGGTTCAGGAGGCGGAATATTGAGGTGGGGAGGGCATGGGATTACTTCGGAGAAACTTTCCCCCTATCCGATGGTTTTACCTCCGTCATGACAGCCATTCAGAGCAAGGCAGGGCTACTTAAGGAAGAAGGAAATGAGGCACTGAGCATTGGTAGCAAGGTTGAGCTCGTCCAGATTCCTATGGTAGACTTCGGGTTGACCAGGGAGTCAAAGCCAGAGGAGTGGCAAAGGAAGATTGAAGCGGCAAAGGAGGATTCGGTGGTCATATACACAGATGGAAGCAAGAGCGAGCAGGGCCGAGTAGGAGGGGGTTGGTACTCAGGGGGTGGAAGGGTGAAGGGGTGAGTAGGCATTGGAAGAATGGCCACGGTATGGGATAGCGAGGTGGTGGGGATAAAAAAGGCCTTAGGGGAGGCTAACAGGGACTGGAAGCTCTTAATTTTGTCTGATTCCCAGGCCGCTCTGATGGCTATCCAGAAGGCAGGCAGATCTGGTAAAGCTAGGACAGCCGACCTCAAGGAGGTAGGGAAGCTGATCTCACAAAGGCTGAGGGCAGGAGGCGAGGGAGCAGTGAGACTCAGCTGGGTCAAAGCTCACGTGGGCATCGAAGGCAATGAGCTTGCTGACTCCTTAGCAAAAGAAGGGGCAGAACTGGTGAACCCCGACCACCCCCTAATTACCGAAGGGGGTTTGAAACAGGAATGGAAGCGAAGAAGGGCAGGTGAGAGGCAGGTAGCCGGATCAGGGAAAGGCAGAGTGATAGGGTGGAATAGGAGGGCAAGGATCAACTACGTTCACTGCAGAACGGGGAAGGGCAACCTCCAATCCTGGAGGGCTCGTTTAGATGATTCGGTTGACCCTACATGCCGGGGGTGTGGAAGGCACGAGGAGACAGGCAAGCATGTTGCCTTGGCCTGCCCTCACGGGGAAGAGATAGGCAGGAGGTGGAGCACCTGGGAGGAGGTGGACGAGAGAAAGAGGTGGTTAAAGAAGGTTAAAGATGGAGGGAAGGAGGCTACGGTAGACCTGGCCGAATCCTTCTTCACCAAATTAGACCTGGAGTGAGCAGCAGGCTGGGGCGAAGGGATTAAGGGGAGGGCCGGGACGGGCGTGGTGGGGGAAGTTTTCTAATATGGGGAGAGGCTGGTTAGCGGGCGTGGCGGAGGGGGTAGGGGTATTTCTGCTTTTCTTTAGCTTGGGAGGCTGGGCGTTTATGCAGCCCGTTGTCCCGTGGGTGTACTGAGTCTCCTGGAGACGAGGGAACGGGGCCGTCTCATAGCCTTAGGCTCCATAGACGTATAGACTTCAAAAAAAAAAAAAAAAAAAGTCCTTTTTTGGCCCATACCTTTTCGGGTATCTCTCAGCTACCTTTTTTGTCACTAAGCTAGTACAATCTTAGTATTCTCTCTACCATACCATTTTAGCCTAGGGTGTTGTGCCAACCAGACTACACCATTTTTCGTCTGGTTATTATTTTTAGATCGACTTTCGCCAGTCCTACGACGCCAACATGTACTTGAGACGAGCCCTTGACATGCAGTGCTACACACATTTCATGTTTAAAGTCTGGCTTCAACCCCATCAGGAAAGAATCGAGTTTACCTCTTTGGCGTCCGACCCCCTGGGCGATGCGGAGGCAAGCTGCCACTTGGGGACGCCCCGATCCCGATCGTTGTCCGGATACCAAAAATCAGAACACGACATGGTGGTAAAGCAAGTTGACATGTCCCTCGTTAAGGCCGCCGAAGAGGATAACCTAGAGTGGGATATCTCCAAGAATGCCAGGCTCGACTTCGGAAACAACAACACACAAATCAAGACTCTCGGCATCATCATCGACAGCAAGCTCGAATTCAGGAAACATATCAAGGCCAGGGTAGACAAAGCCCAGTCAGCCATGGACGTCCTTTCACGCCTCGGTAATAGCAACAAAGGCATGTCTCCGCGATCACTCAGGGCGATGTACACAGGCCTCATCCGCCCCATCTCCCTATGGGGAGCGGAGCTATGGTCCCAAACAGACAAGGGGCGAGACTTCTACCTATCCCACATGGAATACATAGAGTATGTTGCTCTACGCAAAATATGCGGGGGTTACCACGGGAGCTCCAGAGCAAAGCTCAACCTGATTGCCAATGTCGAACCTCTAGAATTCAGGCTTTCGGATCTCTCCGCTTGTTGGGTGGCACGAGCAGTACGTACCGGCAACACATTCATAAGAGACTCGGTCATCCGAACACCCACCCCAAACAACCTCATTGCAAGGGCCTTCAGAGCCGCAACGGTTTTCGAACCCCAGAACCTCAGCTTCGGCGACTGCGACTTTCGGAAAACAAGCAGCCTCATACTCAACGTCCTATACGAACCTTCAGACCCATACTCAAACGTCAAGGGCGGCTGGGCAGCCAAAATAGGAGGCCTACTGGACGAAGGCTGGCGGGTGTGTTATACTGACGGCACAGGGAGACAAGGCCACTCGGCGTCAGCAATGGTGTCGGAGGATAGGAGGGGAAACCCAACACTAAGCGCACAGTCATATCTGGGCACGGAGGCTACAGTTGCCGATGGGGAAATGAAGGCCATGGTCCTAGCCCTGGAGACACACAGAGACTCGTCCATGGTTGCAATACTTTCAGACTCGTCCTCAGCCATCTCAGCCATGGAAATCTCACGAGGGAGGCCACCGAGGAGCGGCATTGAGATCGAACTAGGAAACCTTCTAGTCGAGCGCCATTCCAACCATTACGACACCTCGATATCCTGGGTTCGTTCCCACCTCGGTATTAAAGGGAACGAGGAGGCCGACAAGTTGGCCGCTTTTGCATCCGCGCGCGGGCAGTTCGTTGTCCAGGAACCCATCGTAACAGAAGGAGGAATAAGACAGGCATCCAAGGCCATTGTTACGGATTCTCACGTGAGGGTGGTCTACGCTAAGGCGCAAACCGAGCCGACAGCCCGCTGAGACTGAAGACGTGGATTGATCACCCACAGCATGGTCTAGCAATGGGGCCCTCTACTTGAAGGGTAGAGAGACTGGCCGGAACACGGAAGTGTGTGTACCGTTCTAGCGATGCTTGAAGGGATGGAGCTAGGTCGTATTGGCTTATGGGATAACTGCTTCTCATGGAGGATCGTGAGCGATGCCTGAAGGGCTGGAGCTAGGTCATATCAAGGCGTCATTGATTCGCAAGTATCTTGATTTGCAAGCATGTATTCGTTTGATTTGCAATCATTGATTTGCAAGCATGTATCCGGAGGTTCGGAAGTCTATGCCATGGGCTACGTCGTGAGGGGCTCATAGGGCTCATAGGGGGGTTAGGACGCCCCTGATATGTCTATATAGAGGGCTCCTGGTTTCTACCTAGATAGAAACGGCAGAACCCAAGCACTGTCTTGAATATTTTCTTCGAAATCTACATCTCTATTTCGCTGCTCGCTCGCACCCAATTCTTGCTGTGCTCGCTAAGCTACGCCACCCTCCGTCATATCTTCGCCACTCTCTAGCCCACGAGCTCGCTAACGAGCCTTCGATCGCTGAACAAGCCTAGCTAAGCTCTCTGTTTTCGAAGAAGGCCCGGACTAAGAAGCCCGCCCCATAACAGCCAAAAGCCAGAACGGCTCCGGGGTTCGGTATAAGACGGTGTGAGTGGAACCGCGATGCATTATCGGCTTACACTTGGCTTCGCACAGACAGGGGCCCCCACAGGTATTGGCTTCATCACATCGGCAAGGCTGATGCCAGCTCCTGCCAATGCGGGCGTCACACAGAAAACGGGCACCACATCGCTTTTGAATGCCCGCTCTACAACACACAGCGACGCTACATGGGCCAGGTAAAAGAGTGGGAAGCTTTAAACCGCCCTATATGGATCAGGGAGGATGAAGAGGAGGATGAGTGGGACGCGGTAGAGGCCTTTTTCGGTTTTTTGTATACAAGGCTCTACGGAAGGGGCGCCTAAGGCGAGAAGCAATGTTTGGAAGTCGCAGGCCCCAGTCAGGCCCTTCGAGGTCATCTGGCATACGGCCGGTTAATGACAGCATGGGGGCCCTGCTTATTACGAGTTTCGTTATGAGAGCACGGTTTTTAATTTCCTCCCTTCATTTCCTTTTTCAGGCGCTCCCTTACAGCACTTGCTATACATCTTGTTCAGACTTTATGTTACATTTTGTTGATTTTCAGTGGCAGACCTCAGTCAGGCCTCACGGGGTCATCCGACATTATCATAGTCGGTTAATGACAGCAGGGGGGTTCTGCGCTTTCATCTTTTACTCTGATCTTTCGCGCGCGGTGGAGCTGGCAGATTAACTTGCCTTCTTCTGAATCCTCCCGGGCTTCCGGGGGGCTCCTCATAGTCCCCTTACTGGGATTGAATAGGAGTAATGAGTATTTAAAAAAAAAAAAAAAAAATCCCGATCGTTGTCATCCGGACGCCACTTCTCCAGCTAACGGGCGTCCGGATGACCTCGCTTCAGCTTGTGGTATCCTGATGACCCCTCTTCAGCCTATGGTGTCCTGATGACCCCTCTTCAGCGTATGGCGTCCTGATGACCCCTCTTCAGCCTACGGCATCTGGATGACCCCTCTTCTGCCTATGGCGTCTGGATGACCTGCCTTCAGCGCATGGCATCCACATCCTACTTGTTGTCTCCGATGTTTCCCACACGGCATCTCGTGGCTTTCGGCATTGCCTTGCCTCCCTGCATGGATACCTGCTACGTGGATGGAATCGCAACAATGGTTGAGAACGCACACGAAAACAAGAATAATGAATATCAATAGTATTCATAAGACTCTATCTATCAACTAGAATCAAAAAATTCAAGTTAAGAGACAGCTAGGAATAATATCTCATGAGGCAGTAGATAGTGGGATATAAATGTGGGAAACCCCGAGTAGATATTGACTCAGCATTACTCCCTGAAATTTTTCAAATCCAGCCGATACTAAATAAAACACTTGGGCCATGGTCTTCTACTATGATTTCCATGTCTAGAAGAAACATAAATCACAAGACTCGAAACATCTGCGCATTTTACTACATAACACCGCCACAGAATTTTCCTACCTCAAGCTCACCGACTATGCCCCAAACACCACATCTCTACCCAGATCCTCCTTCATCCATTTAAGTAGCTGCTCAGCAGGGGTAAAGATTGTGATATTATTGAAGAATCTCTGCCTATTCTCCACCCATGTATTTGTCATGCCACCAATCACCATGCCCACCACATAGTCGTCTACATTCATTAACAACGCCCCTGAATCACCAGGTGCTGACATGGGACCATTATTCTCGCCAATTGCGATCCACTCGTGGGTGATTTCGGCTTGGGGCTGTTTAAGTAGGCGACAACTCATATTGGTATCTAGGTGAATCCCATTGACTTTCCCGTCTGTCTGGCCTGAGGATCTTGTGAATGACTTGAAAACCTCTTGCCCTTCATAGACTGAGGTTTGACCGTTTGCAAGAGTGAGAGGAGTTCCGAGGAACCCGTATGCACAGTCTCCTACGCGTGCTATATTGGAAGGAGCTTTCAATTAGTAACTGGAACTCAGCAAGAGCAGACCCGACGAGAAATACCTGCAAGCGAGGAAATTATGCCATAGTCCTTGAACATTCTCCTGTTCGAGTCTTCTGAACCTGTCACAATGTCGACCCCTCCGTGTAAGACTGTTCCAAATATCCTCTGCGCACCGAGCAACTTCAACTTGTTAACATGAGTCTGGGCTTCGAGTCTGTAGTGCTCCAGCTTGGGGTTCATGAAACCACATTGTTCTGATTTCATGTGTGCGGTTTTAAGTACTCTTTCCGCTTCCGTCAGGGTTTCCTCGAAGTCAGGGTCCGCTGGTTGCATGATTGTTTGTCCACTCTCGTGGTATGGCAGTGCGTCAAGCTGGCCATAGCGCTGCCCCAATACAACATGGCCAGCCGTGATCGCCAATATCTCCTGTGTGGTAATATCCATGACCCAGCCACCCAGCGATCCTGCTAGGAAGCTGTCTGCACATCCAATACTGCGTCCCATTGTCACCTTCTCCTCATAACCCTTACACCCCATATTAAACCTGCCAGAGTATAAACCAATTCCTCCTTTTTTTTTTTTTTTTAAATACTCATTACTCCTGTTCAATCCCAGTAAGGGGACTATGAGGAGCCACCCGGAAACCCGGGTGGATTCAGGACAAGGCAAGTTAATCTGCCAGGTCCGCCGCGCGCAGAAAGCAAAACAAGGCAAAAATTCGTAAGGCGCAGAGCCCCCATGCTGTCATTAACCGGCTAAGTGCCGGATGACCCCGAGAGGCCTGACTGAGGCCTGCAAAACCACTCGCCAGTAGAAACAAAACTCGACTCGCCAGTAGAAACAAAACTTAAAAACCCCTCTCCAGTGGAAACACCCTCAACAATCGCAGAATATATACCCCATAATGAAACCCCTCGCCTAGTAGAAAAGCCCCGGAAAAATCATCTGTCCCACTCGTATTCAGAGGTGCGGAAGACCCGCCTCCCCATGCGAAGCCCCCGTGTAGTGTCAATTCCTTCTGCCAAGTAGATAACGAGTGATGACGCCAGTTTGCCAACCCTCCTCCCTTCTTGCAAAAGCCAGCGGATGCCAATAATTCGAGCCCCCTCATTATCCTCTTCGATCCAGCGGCGCATGAGACCGGGTTTGTACTTCATCGGAGCCGCGGGAAATACGACGGCTCGTGGTTGGTTCAGGGGAGAATTCCTCGGGGGTGGTGTCGCTCGTGTTTGTGTCGTGTTTTTTGGGCCCGCTATTGCTTTCCCTTTGCCCTTTGGTTGTTTGGCTCGTGGTTTGGGAGGGTCCGGGGATGGTGTCGTCTTTTTGGGTGAGGTGGTGGTGGTTGCTGCCTCTGCATATGTGCGTGTTGGAGGTGGGTCCGTGTTGGTGGAGACACTGTTGGTCGGCGGCTTTGGTTTCGGTGTCGGAGGTGCGATCGGAGGTATTGTCTGGGTACTTGAGTCCACTTGTGCTGGTGAGGATGGGGGGGTCGGAGGTGTGGTCTGGGAGCTTGTATGTGTTACGGGGGTGGATTTGGTTGGTGGGACAAAAGGTTCGATTGCCGCAAAAGTTGTGTAAAATTCGGAAATTCTCTCCAAGTCAAAACCACCGATGTCCTTGTGGATACGACGAAAAATTTCCTGGACATGGAACCACCATTCGCCTCTGCCCCCCCGCTCCAACACCCTACCCACCTTTAAGAGACCACGGAAAACTTGGTTTATGTGTGTACTGAGATCACTGTCGTTGTTGTTTGTGTCCGTGCTTGCGTCCCTTTCATATCCGTCGTTATTGGGTGTACTGTGTTGTGGCTCCGGATGATCGGTGACAGGTATCCGTGTCTTACGTGGTGGATTCACACGATCCATCTTCCCCGGGTTGTCTTTTCTCTTTCCCTTTCCTGGCATCGTGGTCGTGAGAGTTCTGTGTAAGTGTGTCTAATGGTCGTGGTGCTCTCGCGGAATCGTGGACCAATGCCCGTGAGCGGTGGATTTGGGTGAGAGCGGGGAAGAAGAGGAAAGAGAAAGAGGGGAAAAGGCTTCAATCGAGGGGGAAAGGGTCGCGATAGTTGTTCCCCCGAGAGCTGTGTAGATATTCTTGTTGTAGGCAGCGAGGGCTATCTCGTGGTGCTGTCCGCTTGTTTGTAGGAACTCTGGTTGTTGAGTTCCGACCAAGCGCTCCTAGTCTTGAAACCTGCTCCAAAACCAATTCCTCCGAGTTGCACCTCTATGCGTAATGCACATTTGTTCGAGATAGCAGCCAATCTATTCTCAATGATCGCTGGGTCATGGCAAACAATAAATACGGTCGGGGTGGGTAGATACAAGTAGATACACTGGACACGATGGTCGAAGCCAGGGAGGAAAATCACCCAATCTAGGATAAAGTTTGCCCATTGTCCGACAGTCATCCAAACAAGTATCAGAAAGCGCACTTCCACCGCCCCCACCTCCAGAACTGGTACCAGACTTTGAAGGTCCCGTATGCACTAGCTAATTCCAAAACTTTATATGCACCAAAACCCTTAGTAAGCCATTCAACAAGTGCTACATAGAGCGTCCTCCACGGGAACGGAAACGAGCACGTAATCAGCGTCAGAAGGCAGGAAGGCCATCCCAACCATCCCTCAACCTCGAACCACCAATACCAGGACACCGGCGCAGGGAAATAAACCTCTCTAACGATGATGACTGGCCCGTGAAATTGAGCTCAACCCGCCGGCGCATCCGACATCTACTACAATGCTCCCACTGCAGATTACGATTCAGGGAACTAGCCTGATAACCCTCGCTTGTCTCGTCTGATCCAGGAGGTTCTCACGGAACAGGCAGAGGAACTCGCCCAGGTAGTCGATGGGTGGATGAGTGGGTTAGAGCTCGAATTGGCGCAGGAGCCAATTACGTTAGGGGATGTGGAGATGGTCAGCAGCGGAGTGGAAGAGCAGGTACAGGATATGCTACATGCAAAAGTGCTGAGGGCGGAGAATGCGTTCTGGGTGTGGAGGGGGAGAAATGAGAAAGCGGGTTCGTGCGGGATAGAGCAATGGAAGTAAGTAGTTATGCTTCCTTTTTTTGACTTGAGGGAACCCCAAAGTACTTTTCCCACCAGCACAAGACGGGAACTTATGACGAATTTCACCAAGGAGTCATGGGAGGAGCCAGCAACGGACGGAACAACAATATCGAATTAGGGGAAGCTCTCTAGCACGGGAACCCGGTCCGGGACGATTTCCACCAGACTTTCTGGCATCGTCGGATTGGCCGGCCGCAAAGTAGCTCGAGGCAACGTGCTTCACAACCAATCAAGAGAACCTAGAGGGCGCGGGAATTCAAAAGCGGCAAAGACAATGGCACGCCGCGATTATTATAGGAGGTTTGGTCGGTTTGGTCAATACGCTGGGATTGGCCACAGGGGCCATCATCAGCACTAAAACGGGGAAGGGAGAACCAGGCACGAATGTTCTAGACTATCCGCCAATGGAGCACTTTCAGTAGCTGTCTCGACATGAACCCTCCTATTCAGGAAATCGAGCTGAAACCGCGGAGGATGAATCCTTTTTTTTTTTTTAATACTCGTTACTCCTATGCAGTCCCATTAGGGGGGCCATGAGGATCACTGAGGATGAAAGCCCTCGTTCTTCTTGTCCTGCTCCTTCCTCCCATCCCCAGCTACATACCAATTCCAGCTTCATATTCATTCCCTCGAATCGATACCGCCCACCCCGTCATCATCATGAATGTCCTCGGTGTCCTCCTATCGTGTCTTGCCACCCTCCCAATGTAAGCTACTCACCCTCTCCATCAATGTGATTCTATTGGTGAAGGAGAGAAGGGGCTAATACAATGAGCAGCACTGGAAAAGCAGCACCCCCAATCAACACTTTGGTAGTCACCCTCCCCACCACAATCACCGTGGGACCGCATATGAGTACTCGTTTTTTTTTGGGAAAAAAAAAACATAATCGTCGCCACGATCACCGCCGCGATCACCGCCACAATCACCGAAACTGCCTCTGGTGTAGAAGCAGGTGTTACCATTACTGGGGTAAGCTGCCCTAAGTATGGTGAAGTAGAGGATCAGCAGGGGAAGGCACATATACGTGGGCAAGCATCACTGAAAACACTACATCAGCGTCACCACCACAATCAGCCTGTAGTGATGCTCGCCGCCCCCTTCCGCTACAAACCAGGAACATGGGGAGGTGGGTTGAGTAGGATAATATTATCTACATGAAGTCATCGGAGAAGAGGCAGGTTGAGAATGCGTGCGAAGGAGATTTTCAGCACCACTGGTTTGTGGCCGAGATTCTCCATTTCTAATCTGAGTATAGGATATTAGGAATAATCTGGAGGACGAGGGGGTCCTGTTTAGCCGTGAGGCTGTGCGCGATGATCCGGTTCGTTGCTTTTTGAAGTGGTTAGGTCTTGTTGTCCAGTAGACTGAAGCCACATTCCCCCTAACCAAGTCATTGAAGCAAAAAGTGTCTATTATGTTTGTGGACAACCCAGCCAATAGTGACACAAAGATGCAAGCATGTTTGGATAAGTTGTTGCATTGGGTGTTGGATGATAGTGATAATTTCGAACAAGTTAAAAAACCCATACAAGCCAAGGCGGCGCAAAAGGTTGAGGATTGGCTAGCATTGACGGTAGAGAACTACAAAAAAACAGGCTGCACCACGTTCGGCAGCAAAAGCTGGTAAGAAAACTCGACCAGCCAAAACACCCCCACCAACTATATCACCTAGCAACAATAGTCGAAGGCAATTGTGATTCATGGGGTCCTCTGCCAGAGACCCATGGCAGAGATAATACAGGATACAGGAGTGCGAGGGGTTATGGGTGCACGGTGGCTCCTGAGAGGTAACTGGAGACTTGGGAAAGCCACCAGTTTCGTTATAGTGTTTTTGGACAGGAAGGTAGCCGTTGGGAGTCACCTAAAGATGAGGGGACACTGGCTCCCAATTGAGGCTTATAACTCTGACAGAGGAAAGAAGAAGGTGGATTTGTGCAGCGATCGGTAATGGCTTTTACCTTGTCTGGCATTTGGCACCCCCATGCAGTTTTATAGATGGCGAGTCTTCTACAGTTTCAAGGTTGTTGTTTTACTCGTTGTTCTGTGAGCGTACCGAGTCTTTTAAGATGAGGGAATGGGACCGTCTCAAAGCCTTAGGCTCCACAGACGTATAGATTCTTATAAGAGAAAAAAAAAAAAAACTGTTCTGTACAAGGTACCTAGTTACTACTGTAATCTGTTGGTACCTTTTTCTTTTTGGTTGTAGTCTATACCTAAGTACCCACTATCGACCTAAGATCATGGCGGGGCTCCCTCCCCTGTAAAGGTTTTGGTACCAAAAGCAGAAGCTACATCCATCTGGTAATTGTATTGGCTGTCCTGCGTGTCGGTGGAGCATTTTCTAGGCACCACCTTTTGCCCGGCCGTGGTATTATGGCAACTGTTATTTGACCGTCTGATAGCCTTAGGCTTTATAGATGTACAGACTCCGAAAAAAGAAAAAAAAAACGTTATTTGATTCGCTTGCTATATGTCACTTTACCCTATTGAAAAGAGCAATAGTGGCCTTCCGTAGCCAAGTGATTCGTAAGTGTTTTTTCCTCGATCGCACCTAGGAAGTCGTAAAACCTTACCTTTGGGGGAAATTTGTTATTCTGTTCTTGCCTGGCAAAAATTTGATCGCTACTATTCCGCCCTCAAGGGATATAAAATTCCTGTAATTGTCGACGTCGGAAACCCTCTGATTGTCGAGTTCGACCAAGTGTGCCCCGAGTCGTCCTGCATCGGTCGGAGCTTGCATTGGTTTATCATGTCTAGGATTTGTTCATTGTGAGTAAGAATTGAGGTAGTACAGTATGACTCCTATAATACAAACGCCTATACCGTAACCCGGGCTATTCCAGTATTGCCTGGATTGTTAAATAGCCCAAAATAGATGTGTTCAGATTACAACTGAAGGACTTTGTATTGGAGATGCCGTCGATTTAATCTGGAAGTTACAAAGCACGAGGACAAGCATAGCCGGGAGAAATGCACTTCCAGGCAGAGCGTTAGATGCGTCAAGTGGGATGGTCCTGGTTTTCCAGAGCACAATCTCAACTTTGGTGATATCTGAGAGCAAGCGGGAATTGATAGTCTACAAAACTCAATATTCTGCATCCCCGTATGAGTTGCATTATAATCTATGCCTAACATATCGGTGTGGTAGCTTACCACATGATTACATGTTGTGCATATAGATGCTGCTTATTCATGGCATCACAAGTTTGATCAGTTGATGCTATCCCAGCTAAATTCCTAGCTTATCTAATAGCACAAATCTATGACCATAGACTGAAGAAAACCTAGTCTCATGCCAAAGAAAACCAGGCATCCCGTCCGCTCTGCCATATCTAAGCTTCAGATCGCCAGGCTAGAACTGCGGTGGGTGACCAAGCGTGATAAAGTCTCCCTCCGCAGCTCCAACAGGCAATCTGCAATTATTTTACCTAGCATTGCTTGATTACCGTTTTAGGAAGTCACACTATTCAGTCCTGATTTGGCCCCTACCATTTCTGGCCTCGCAGACTACCATTTTGGGAATCGTGCTAGTCCTCTTTTGGTACACCACACTAGTACTCTGCAGTAGTCCAGTTGGCACAAAATCTCCTTTGACTCTGCAGCCACCAGCCTATTCTACAACCATACTCGTATTTACTCTGAACTCGCTAACTCCGATATACCAATATTCGCACCTTCCACAGCTTGTTATACAGCCTGCAATGTATCTGATATTCGTGTATTCGCCGACTTGATATGCAGCCTCCGATATACCCAGTATTCGCCTCAGCTTGACATGTAACTACCTAGCTATATGGCCGCATTAATTTTTCATATGCACCATGCTTATGTTTACTCTGAAGTCACCTACTACGATATACCTAATATTCCCCCCTTCCCTAGCTGGATATACAACCGCCATATATACAATATTCGCCGCTTCCCCAGCTTGATATCTAGCCTGAGATATATACAATTTCGCTCCTTCCTTAGCTGGATGTTCAACTCACCGTATTTAGCCCGTTCCCCAGCTTGACATGCAGCCTGGTTACGTAGCTATATGGCCACCTTATTTTTCAAATCCGTGTGTTTAGCCTGAGCTTGCCAATACAGAAGTCTTGTTTTCCTTAATCTACGTTTACGTGCTTCTATCACCATGCTTATATACTGTAAGTATATCTTTAAATTCTAACATCTCGTCGAAAAGGTCCTCCATATTCCCACCTCTGGTTTGCGAACACAATCGAAGGGATTAACCTTCTGAAGCGGCAGTTTCTGAAGCGGCAGAAGTATTGATCATTGCCCAGCATTGGATTTTGCACTGGCGTTGGCTGTAGAACCGACTCTGTTGTGGTTGTTGCTGTTGCAATGCCTTCCATATTACATCTCGTGCTATATGGCTTTTCTTCCTCTTCCATGCAAATTATCCTCCAGCTAACGAACCAATGGATCTAGAAGCACTCATACTAGGAGGAACTATTGTTGGATATTGTTACTTTGGGTATATGGATGATAAAGAAGACCATCATTCGACGATGGGATAAGCTTTTTTCTGTACTGGATCACTGGTCTCCTGAGTCTCTAAGAAATAGCAGATGATTATATTAAGGACAATGGACGCTGAGTACCTAGCAGGAACGGAAGCGACCAAAGAGCGACCAGATTCAAGTTTTTCTTCAAGCAATCAGGGTGAAGAAGGAAATGGCTAAGCCTGCCCTACTACTTGGTGATTATTCAAAGTGCGAATGTACTGGCGAATAACCCAACATACCGTATTAATTCGCAAGTGAGAAAGTATCACTCGGCAGGACAGTATTAGTGTATAAGACAGGGGTATAACGGCCTAATTTTGGCCGAGATATCCGAACCGTATATTAGACGTATAGTAATCTCGACGTTGACTGGCGCACCCGGTTTCTTACACTCATCACCATCACTTGTTTCAATGTCAATTCCACAGGCACCTCGTGCTGGACCCAATGCACAAACAACAACCCAAAAACCTCGAGCAACATCTGTTTTGCAACTGCAGAACTCTGGTAAGCGGACACAGATTCCACCACTATCAAAGGCGGATTCCGAAGGACATGATGTGGCACAAGTTATTGTACACTTCAATGCCTTATGTGAGGCTGGAAAGGATGCAACCGCTTTGAATACTCCAGTCTGAAGACATCAATACACTTCGGAATTCAAACTGGCAACTACCTGCTGAGCCTGAAGACCCTAATAGACACAGCAGATGAAGGTTTCAACCTTGAGATGTTAGATGATGAGGAGGAGGCGGATGGAGTGATGATGAGTAGCCTGGGAGACTATATTACTGAAGAAGAGGTTGTTCAATATGCTACGATTACGCTTGGGAGGAGATTGTGTAACTACATAAGCAGACATCGCTTATGCCACTGTTGGTGTTGTTCCGGATTTTTTTTTTTTTTTTGCTGGAAATTCTTCTATAAGATAGTATCTCATGTTTAAGCTAGTATCGTGTATAAGACAGTAAATTCAAAGCCCCTCCGACCGCCCGTTTGTAAATAAGACAGCATTCTTACTTGCGAATTAACACGGGTATCACAGCCGGATTAAGCACATACACAAGCGCCAGCGATTCATTACAGAAATGGCTGAAATCGGGGTTATCCAAGTCAAATATATACCTACGAGAAACATGGTTGCCGATAAGCTTACAAAAGCACTGTCAAAAGCGCAAAATACTACAGGTTCATGAATATGATTGGGTTAAGAATAGTAAAAAATGAGAGCCTGGTTATTAAAGAAAATGCAAATGTCGAGGCGCTTGGACGAATTCAATTTGGGAATGATCTATATCGATTGAGAAATGGTTGTTTTTCTTTTGTTTCGATTCTCTTTTTTCTTCATTTAATTACAAGGGTATCAAAATACAAGGTCAGCGAGGGTCTGCAACTCTGATTTCTTTCCTCTATTATTATTGTTGCGTTCTTTTCCTTTCTTGACGAGTCAGTAAGAGTCTCAATCTTAATGTTATGCTCAGCATGGGTCCGAGGGTCAACGGGGGCCTGACGGTGTTAGAAATCGGGGGAAGTCTCTTATTTTTTTTTCCCCCTTGATTTGGGAGTTGGAATTAGAACGTCTGAAATGGAGGGGGTTTAGGTCCGGGGTGGGGGAAGATGATGATAAGAAGGGTCAATCATTATGTCAGTGCGATGCTGGATTAGGTAGTGGGTGATTTGGAAGAAGAGTCGGCATTCTTTAGTTACATCATGAGAGTAGAATACAGTGGCAGTACTTATAGGATATGGTAATCGTGCAACTTATGTTATACTGGTCCGTGGGATATAATGTCACTCAGCTCAGCAGTTAGGATGGATAGTGATTCATATGAAGAGCATCTATATGTCGAGCTTGGTCCTCCTAGTTACTCTTCGATATTAAGTAAAAGCGTACGCACGACTGCGTGAATATATGAGAGAAGAGAAGAGATGTATTTGCTTATCTCGCGATGATCTATATCAATTTGTACGGGCACTCAACGTCCCTTTAAATACATGAAATTTTGGCAACAAGTGAATGAAAAACAGAAACGTGACCTGGTGATATCATGCCCCTTTTAACCATATGCGGATACACTCATATACCCGCATATCCACTCATCCGCATCCGTATTCCACATGATATCCGCCTACTCCTTCTTCCGCATTCATATTTCCTGCGACATCCGCTCTTATCCATTCTTCCGCGTGACACTTGCGAGCGGATTACTATCGCTCTCAACACACCCCCCTAATCCGCTGGCCGATAACTTGCCATTCCCATCAATTCCGAGAGATGCCTCAGCCGGTGTCCATCTATACATTTTGTAAATAAGTCAGCAGGATTCTTTTCACCCAATACCCAATGAACCGTCAACAGGCCCTCCTCTACACATTCCCGCACAAAATAGTGTCGTCTCCGGATGTGTTTGGTTCGCCTGTGAAAATCAGGGTTATAGGAGAGATTTGCTCCTCCCCAACTATCTGTTCAGAGCCAGATTGATACATCTATTCCGAGAAACTCTAGCAACTTCCTTATCCACAGGGTGTCCTGAGCCCCTGCCCCTAATGTAATGTACTCGGCTTCAGTAGATGACAGCATTGTAATATCCTGTTTTCTCGCTGTCCATCCTATGGGTGAGGTCCCGGCCATCACAAGAATCCCTGTAGTGGCTTTCTCTTCTAGTTCTTCTTCGCCTGCATCGGTGTAAACATCAATACATTCCATTGCATTACTAGTGAGCTTTATTCCTTGCGTATCTGTTCCAAGCAGATAGCTGACTATTTTAATAGCCTGATTGTAGTCATAAGCAGTCGGTCGAGATGCTTTAATCGAGAGGTGCTGGACAGCATATTGAACGTCTGGTCATCACATCCGTGAAATGTAAAGCAGCCTTCCAACGATAGCTTGGAAAACCTTAATATCGAATGGTACATTGGAAGTGCTGGTGGTAGTGCCATAGGGGGTAGAGGACTGCTTTCTAACGCCTAGCTCAGCTGCCATCTCTCTGATGTGATCTGCTCTGTATACTAGAACTTCTTCTTCTTTCCAGCAGAGTGTCATCCCAAGGAAACGAGATAGCAGGCCCCGTTTCTTAATAGTAAAGTACTCTTCCATTGCATCTTTCCATTCATCTGCAACCTCCTTACTCAAAAATCCATAGAGAAGATCATCCACATGAATAACAATTAGGTCTTTTTCTGTCATCCAATAATATAGCCCTAAATCATCCTTACATTGAGCGAATCCTATTCCCTTCAAGATGTCATCAATAACCTGGTTCCAATTGTGAGCCGCCTGTTTTGTTCTGTAGAGTGACTTTAGAAGGAGCCATGCTTTGTGTAATGTATTGTAGGGGGATTAGGATAATCTGATAAGATCTGATCTGATTAGATAAGATAAGATCTTATTCCAGTTATCTCTAATTAGCACAATAATAGATAAGTAGAATAATTATTACTATTGGATATGTAATATAGAAGATAGTATTGATAAGTATTCTCTTGAGCATATTATGCTTAGTCAAGAATAAAGATAGTTGTTTATGGAGTGCCAAAGGCACTAGTAGATTAACCAGTGGAACTCTTATATTGATTGTATCTATCTCTACTTGCTTGAGTCTATCCCTCTCATTCCATAGGGGAATGAACCGGGTTTTATGCATTTCTTCCACACAGGAGTGAGTCAGACTTGAGGTAGTGCAGTGGCAGTGCTCAGGCTCTGACTCATACATGATTTGAAATCAACAACAGTTATGACTCAACATATGAGTCATAGGAAATACATGAGTCAACAAGGCAGACAGCCCAATGTTTTGGGTGCTTGTTGAGGTTAACATAAGAAATTACATAAGTTGTAGGGCAGGGGGTTATTCAGGGTAACTGACTAATCCACTTCCTTACATGCCTCCCTGTTTAGATAAAAAGTCCATCCTAAGAAATTAAACAGGGATAGAGGATTCATGTACATGATTAGTAAAGCTTGAAAGGTGTTCCTATACTTCCCAAAAATGTCTTATCCTCATCTGATACATGATTATATGCAAGAACTAAATCATCATAATAATAAAGGGGTACATATTCCTTAGGGAGTTGCATAGTAGGAGGGGGAGGAGGTCCATAAACTTTCCTAACTGTCCCAATATCCAGTCTATCAATTATTGACTTAAAGAACTTCTGGAAGTTCTCCTCCTCTTGCTCACTAACTTTTAGGGCATTAGTGGAGACTGGGGCAGCTAGTACCTTTTTCCTCTCATTATTAATCATGTTAAGGGTTTCTTGCCTGGTCTTGTGAATACCAGCCTTGTAATTAGTAACCTTCCTTTTCTTAAAGGTACTTCCCTTATTGCCATTCAACCAAAAGTCTCTTTTCAACCCTAAGTCAACTGCCTCTTCTGATACCCACTCATTGTACTTGTTTGGCCACCCTTCCCACTTTACCAAATACTGCAACTTTCCTGTTTTGGGTGCTGACCTAAATTCCAATACTTTTTCCACTTCATACCTATCTTCCTTAACTGGTCCTGGTTGAGGTTGATCCCTGGTAGGGAATAGTTGAATGGGATTCTGGAAGAAAGGCTTAAGTAATGAAGTGTAGAATTTGTTGTCAATATTGTTCAGATCAGGAAAGTCAGTGAAGTCCAGTTTAGCTGTCTGGCTCCATGGGTAATAGTGGATAATGTAGAAGGGTCCAATCCATTTTGGGGATAGCTTGGATGTGTGGTACCTGGCAGGGAGATTCTTGGTGGATAGCATCACTTTTAGCGACCTTAGCTCAGGTTTAGAACTAGGAGATAAAGTACCTACTGTCTAGGTTGTGTTAGGCTTGCTGTATTTGGCTTTCTTTGGCTATATGGTGATGGTTATTCCAGCAGGACTTCAGTTAGAATGTGTGTCAGTAGGAGAATTCCTGATATAGCAAGCCTATGCTAATAGTGGACATGGAGGCTTGTCAGAAACCTTTGAAGACTGCATAGTAACTATGTCTGGCAGAATTGGTACAATGCGACATCCTAATCTGTCCAAAGCTGTGAGTTCTTCCAAATCAGCAAAAGGATCTACACTGTTACCTATGGGTCTCCTTACTCCATTCAATGTACCACTTAGACCCTGGTGTTGTATTGCTATCGATTTTCTTCGTATGGAACCTGTCTTGGTAGCCTGCATAGGAATTATTGTCTGTTTTTAAACCTCTGAAAAACTTTCTCCATACATGTCTGAGGTTTCATAAGCTGTTAGTATTTTTGATAGGCATTCTGATTTTCACATTCTTTCTGATCCATTCTTGAAATTCTGATGACATAAACAGGGGATCTTGATCAGAAATAATTTCATAAGGAAATCCTACACTAGGCTTAATGAATCTTTCAAAGATATCAATAACTCCTTGTGTATTAATATTCTCCACAACAGGTATTAAATAAGTGAAATCAGAGTGCCTATCAGAAATAACTAATAGCTTATGAAATGTTAACATGTGTGGAGAGGGTTTTTCATTGGTCTTATAACCATGAATAATACTTGTGCAGGGTATCATGACAGGTTCTATACTAAGAAAATCCATAGCAATACTTCCCCAGGGTCTAAGTGGTACATTGAGTGGTGTAAGGAGACCCATAGGTTTCTGTGTAGATCCTTTGGTGATTTGACAGATCTCATAGCTCTGGACATATTGGTGTGTCTCATTGTAGGAATGCTGCCAGACATAGTTACTATTCAGCTCTTCAAAGGTTTTTGACAAGCCTCCATGTCCAGTATTAGCATGGGCTTGCTGTATCAGGAATTCTTTTGCTGACATACCTTTTAACTGAAGTCCTTTTGGAATTACCATTTTCCATGTGGTCTTTTTGAGCAGGTACATGAATCCTTTCACAACCTTGGCAGTAGGTACTTTTTCTCCTTTTCTCAACCTTAGATAAAGGTCTCTAAAAGTACTATCTTTTCCCATCTCTTCTATGTAGTGTCAGGTTAATTCATGATCCTCCAGCCACTCAGCCACAGTCAGGTCTGGATCCAAAATTCTTCCTTCCTTGTCCCTTAACCCAATCATTCTTTTTACTGCATCTGCATTGTGATTGGGCCTAGCAAGCTTTTTTAGGTCTTCCTCTCTCTTACTGCATTTGGTGATTCCTCTCCCTGAGTGGTATCCTTTGCAGTAGCTGCATTTTGGAGTGTTGTCTTCCTTCTGTTTTCCCTTATCTGGATTAGGACACATATCACTCCAATGACCTGGTTTTTTGTATTTGGTACATACCTTAATAGTTCTGAACTCTTCTTGAGGAGCAGGGCCAACCATTGGGGCTTCCTGATCATCTGGAAACAATTCAGGAAGGGTACTGACACTTGATGCAGGAGAGGATCCAGGTGGTGGT
>ML121563.1:239903-255530 GCA_003788615.2 Terfezia boudieri ATCC MYA-4762 | reverse complement strand
GCATGAATTCATACATATTTAGAGAGAGTACGAATGTATGAATTCATATATATATAGAGAGGTCGGGAATGCATGAATTCATACATATTTAGAGACCGTGATCAATACATGATAAATTCCATGTTTATATATACTACATCCAGCTATTTCCCCCTCCGTACTAGATTGTACCAATAACTGGAGGAGCTCATTTTGACACCTTCAGGAGCAGGTTCTTAGATAGCGCATGCAGCAGATTTTAAGACAGCACATGGAGTAGCTTAGACACTGCAAGCTGGTTCTAAGTCAACGGGAGTTGAGTCCGACATTAAGGGGCTGGCGAATCCCCAGGCCAGACTAGACTAGCAGATCCACTATTTCAAAAGTGTGGCCGCCTGGGACTTAGAGATTTTTTCTGTCATTCCTCTCCAAGGCTACCCACAGTATACGCACCGATTTGTATGCTTATTTGTACTACGGTTATGATAGGGAACTTGTTTCGACACTGATTTATGGGCTTATATAGTTGCGGACATGGAGGCTGATGTGAACATTGGTATGGAGGCTCAATTTGCACGCGGAACTCAAGGCTAATTTACCTGCTGACTTGCTCACTGAATTCTAGGGCGAATATCGAGGCTCATTTCCAGGCTCATTTGCATGTGTATATCAAGGCCAGGCTGATTTGCTCGTGAATATCTAGGTCTATTTGTATTGTGGATTCCAGGCTCATTTGCACGCTGGATTCCAGGCTAATTTACAGGCAGATATGTAGGCCAGGCAGATTTCCTCGCGAATATCTAGGTCGATTTGCACGGTGGATTCCAGGCTCATTTGCACCCTTATATCTAGGTCTATTTGAACGGTGGATTCCAGGCTAATTTGCACACGCATAAATATCTAGGTCGATTTGCACGGTGGATTCCAGGCTCATTTGCACGCTGATATCTAGGTCTATTTGAACGTGGATTCCAGGCTCATTTGCACGCTGATATCTATCCAGGCTGATTTGCACGCGAATATCTAGGTCGATTTGCACGGTGGATTCCAGGCTCATTTGCACGCTGATATCTAGGCCAGGCAGATTTCCACGCGAATATCTAGGTCGATTATCATGGTGGATTCCGGGTTCATTGGTAGGCTGATATCTAGGTCTATTTGAATGGTGTATTCTAGGCTAATTTGCACACGAATATTCTAGGTCGATTTGCACGGTGGATTCCAGGCTCATTTGCACACTGATATCTAGGCCAGGCTAATTTGCTCGCGAATATCTAGGTCGATTTGCACGGTGGATTCCAGCCTCATTTGCACACTGATATCTAGGTCTATTTGAACGGTGTATTCTAGGCTAATTTGCTCGCGAATATCTAGGTCGATTTGCACCGTGGATTCCAGGCTCATTTGCACGCTGATATCTAGGCCAGGCTAATTTGCATGCGAATATCTAGGTTGATTTGCACGGCGGATTCCAGGCTCATTTACACGCTGATATCTAGGCCAGGCTAATTTGCACGCGAATATCTAGGTCGATTTGTACGGTGGATTCCAGGCTCATTTGCACACTGATATCTAGGTCTATTTGAACAGTGGATTCCAGGCTAATTTGCACGCTGATATCTAGGGTTGGATTCCAGGCTTATTTGGAAAGTTGGATCATAGTTATTTTGGTTTGCCGGGTATTAAGCTAGCTAGATTTAGAGATATCACCAGAATGAATTACATTTTTGAAATGCATAGAATGCAGGTATTAAGCACGATAGTGCAGCCGTGCCTGTACTAGGCGACGGTTTATGTCAAATAGTGATAGATGAGATATAGGAAGAACAAGGTAAGCATAATAAAATAGGTGCGAGTCAGCAAATATGGATTCAAATCAGTTGTGTAGAGTAAGTATCATGAAAAAGGTGTGAGTCAGGAAATAAAGATACAAAGTAGTTGCGCAGAGTAAATATTATGAAAAAGGTGCGAGTCAGGAAATAAGGATACAAAGTAGTTGCGTAGAGTAAATATCATAAAAGAGGTGCGAGTCAGGAATATGGATTCAAATCAGTTGCGCAGAGTAAGAATTATAATTTAGTTGTGCGTCAGGAAATATAAATTAAATGATTTTGCGTCCAGATGGAGTGCGTGGCTATAGTTGGTGTCAGAATCGCGAGTTTTGCAATAGGGCTTCAGGTGCTTCCGAAGCACCTGACGCAAACTTTTTTTTTGCTGATGGAGATTATAATTGTAGTAAGAAGTCTTAGCT
Organism: Terfezia boudieri ATCC MYA-4762; assembly: GCA_003788615.2. NCBI lineage: Eukaryota > Fungi > Ascomycota > Pezizomycetes > Pezizales > Pezizaceae > Terfezia > Terfezia boudieri. The sequence continues at coordinate 253,300 of ML121563.1, read as the reverse complement.
AATTCTCTTTTTTAGTATTAATAAAGACCCAACGAAGTTATTAAGACGAAGCCAGCATTATTGGATACCTCAGGATCCTCCCCTAGCACCCCCATTGGAATTAACCACTGATGTTAAGGATATGGAAATACCACCCTCGTCACTATCACCACACGGTAAGTAAGTAAAGAAATGGTTAGAGTTGGATTATCTATAACTAATAATGAATTAGAGAACTAAGAAAATATGCCACTCGCAGTACTACATGTACTGCAAACCCCTCCCGTACCTCCGCCAACCCCAGTACCTCTCTATAATCCAGTACCTCTCCATAATCTAATGCCTCACCCAAATCCAGTACCTCCCCCAAATCCAGTGCTTCCTCCATCCGTAAAGTTAGATCGGAGGCAGCGAATAAGACAACGTCATGCCCGTTGGGAATATCTACACGGATGTGGTTAGAGAGGAAGAGGCCGTCAGAGAAGGAGGATGAGGGAGGAAAGGGTTGATAATTTGGGGGGGATAAGAGGAGTTAATATCGAGGTTCATTCGGGAACTGATTCTTTTGTTCAGGTTGGCAATTGTAATTTTGTTTCAAGTATAAACCAAACATAATAAATAAACTACAAAAGTGTTCCAACCAGTGAAGTCAGAACTTGTATTCCGATATTTCACCCTGTATTGTAAAGGCGGGATTCGTATAGCTGAGGATTATGTAGCTTATGATATGCTAGGGACTTGTACTAACCAGACTAAACCACAACTTAGCTAGCTTCTAGTATATTCTTTTTCTGGCCAAATTAAATGTATCATGTCAGATTGAGTCCCTTGGCAGTGTGATCAGTACAGCGTACTCATGAAGCTTTGTGCCTTGAGTGCAAACAACATACATCTGTCTCTTATACAACCACTAACATTTCAGAATGAATAGATACAAAACTCTCTACCAATGGTGCCCGTGATTCTATACTTCAGCTAGAGCATATTTAAATCATCTGGCAAACTTTCATCCAGAAAAAAATATGAAGGATCTTAAGGAGCTACAGTCTCGAAAGCCTCGGTTCTCTAACATCAGCGATACTGTAGAGGTGAAATACAATATAGCGGAAGTCAATTTTACAGATATTATTTCTACCAATGTTGATTACTACTCTGATTCATGTCATAGCGAGGGTTCTAATAAGGAGGCTAGATTCTTTTCAGTTGAACTAGAATCCGACGAAAGAAGTCAGGAAATTGATGCAATCAACTATCTATGTGCAGGCAACCCTATATGTCAACATGTATTTCCTGAGGAAGACTAGAACTTCAATTTGTTTACTACATTCCACACCCTAATTGATTATTAACTGGCACGCTTTTTCAATTCCACAAAGACCTCACAGGCAAAGATCGACCAGTTTTTCAAAGATAACCTTTTGAAAGGCCTTAATCCAATGCATCAGGTTCAATTTCGATCAGCATATACAATGTATAAGCTGATCGATGCAGTGGCAAATAAACCTTCCTAGCACTCAGGAATAATGAACTACTCATTACTCAAAGGGGCGGCCTTTTATTATCAGAATATTATTGCAGCAGTAAAGTACCTTCTATACCAAAAGGTTTATGCCAGCGAGATGGCCTGGGGGCCGCGGCAAGAATACGATAAGGAAGGGAACAGGGTATATAGTGAAATCCATACTACAAAGTGGTGGGAAGAAACTCAGGTAAACAATTCGCATATGCCATGTCGGATATCCAACTAACTGGAATTGATAGGCTTTGCTACTAGAAGGCGGGACACTTGTTCCGATTTTACTAGCATTAGATAAAACTCACCTAACGAATTTCTCCGGAGACAAAAAGTTATGGCCTGTTTATATGAGTATAGATAATATCGGAAGCTTCATACGTAATATACATATGATACATACCTGGATACCAATTGCACTGCTACCGATTGGGCCAAAACAAATTACCAAAATACTTGGGTATTCGGTAGAAACACAGGAAATTCGGGCATTACAAACTATACACGATATTTTGGTGCATTTGCTGAATCCCCTATCAGATGCGAGATGTCAGAAAGGCTACGAGATGGTTTGTGCTGATAGGAACATACACTTATGCTTTCCTAAGCTCTTTTTTTGGCTCGCTGACTATATGGAAAATACTAGAATCTATGGTATTGCAAATAACCACTGCCCTTCTTGCACAATCCCGACCGAGAAGCTTGGTGAGGATATAACAAGTGGTTATCTAGCTCATTCACATCAAAACTATGTTACAGCATACAAAGAATCCGACACTGTCAGTTTGAAAGCAAACGGCATTAAAAACATCAAAAATGCCTTGTAGTCAATCCCAAATATAAATCCTCCTAAGCTAGTTTGAGCGGATATTTTGCATAATATTCTCCTAGGAGTATTAAATCATCTAATAGATTGGATTCAAGCTTTTCTAGAATGCTATGAGCAGATCAATGCATTTGACTATGTCTGGCGTCGGTTGCCCCCCTACCCCGGATTTTCAGTTCCGACCAAGGGATACCGAGTTGTTTCACAATGGTCAGGCAAGGAAATGTGGAACTTTGGTAAAGTCATTCTAGGAACATTTACAGCAGCGTTGCATCGGAATGCAAACCAACCACGGCCCACCAGAGGTCAAGTACAAGAGTTCAATTGAGCAATTCGCTACGTACGCAGCATCACTGACTTCTATCTCATGACTCAGTATCCTAGTCATATGGATAAGATAGTTTCTTATTTACAAGAATATCTGCGTGTATTTCATGAAACTAAAGATATGTTCTTGAAGTTCTGTGCTGATAAGAAAACAAGAAAGGAAGCTGCAATAGCATATAAAGATTTGTTAAAGGAATAAGCAGAATCATTGGCTGAAGATCTCACAGTGTCGGAAAAGGTTAGGATGCGTCAAAAAAATACCTTGCAGCATCGGGAATTGGTGAATGAGATTTTACAAGAAGGAGCGCAGTTCAATTTTCCAAAAGTTCATTTAATTTCCTATTATGCAGAACAGATCCTAAAGTTTGAGGCTCTAGCTCAATATTCTACGGATATCAGTAAAGCGATGCATAAGGGCCTTAAGGATGCTTACTGCCAAAATAATAGGGTTAACTCAACACCACAGATAGTTACTACCTATATGAGGAATCATACTTTTGCTATGAAGGACTTGACAATCAATCTATAGAACAAGGTTAGGCAAAAGGGAGATGTAACGCCAGATGTCGGAAGAGATGTGATACCAGATGTTGGAAGACAGGTCTACTTGAAGGTGCGAGGGAAGATTGAGTTGGGATTAATATCCAGCCTCGAGAATCTGGAGTGTGTAACTGGCTTGCCAGATCTGGTGCTGACAACACAGGTGTTTTTAAGGCGGGAAGTTAGAAGCATGAATTCTGACCCGATGGGACTGTTAGTTCAGGAAATTCGTTCATATAGGGTGCTTCAAATTCCAGTGCCAAAATTCAGTAGACAAGGGTTTATGTTACATAATGCTAGATGCATAGAGAAGTTTCATGGGAAGTAAAGACACGATTGGATATGGGTAAGGAAACAGTGTACGTTAGATAAGGGACCAGCAGGAATATTGAATGGACGAATACCAGGACGAATCAATGCCCTGTTTAAAGTAATAACTAAAGTGGGAGTGGTATACCGGTTGGTGTACGTGAATCTACTTCAATGTATAGGGGGAAATGTGATATAGGGTACGGAAGGGATGGTTCGTATTGGATTGCTGATGAATGGGGAAGGGGTAATTGTTCAGATATACTAAATAGAAGGGATTGCGCATTTGATACTATTAGAGCCAGGAAAAAGTTAGTTGGTAAATAATAGAATGGACTTAGAGACATGGAATCTGATTTATGATAAGGAAATAATAAACTTCTAACGATAGTTGAGGACTTATAAAGAATATTTAGTGTCAGATATAAAACATGTGGTAGGCTAGTGTAGGTATATGAAAATTGTAATAGAATAAAAGTAGTGATGTAGATTTTTTTCTCCTATGTGATGGAAAATAAATCATCAGTGTATTATGACGCAGAATTTTTTTGCAGATGTATCATGATGCCATGAAATGTACCGGACGGAAAAAAAGTAGGCAATGCGTTGTGATACAAATTTATTTCTGCTGATGTTTGCAAACAATATATAATGTTTTCGCACATTTGCTGAAATCCCTATCCAACGCAGCATGTCAGGCAGGATATGAGATAGTTTGTGGTGATGGGAATATACAGTTATGCTTTCCTAAGCTCTTTTGTTGGCTAGCTGACCATATGGAAAATACAACAATCCATGGTATCACAAGCAACTACTGCCCTGCTTGTACAATCCCTGTCGAGAAGCTTGGTGAGTATGCAGGAAGTGGTTATCCAGCTCGCTCACATAAAAGGTATGCCACAGTATACAATGAATCCAACGCAAGCAGTCAGAAGACAAATGGTATTAAAAATATTAACAACGCCTTGTGGTCAATCCCAAATATAAACCCACCTGAGCTAATCCGAGCAGATATTTTGCACAATGTTCTCCTAGGGGTATTGGATTATTTAATGGATTGGATTCAAGGTCTTTTAGAATACTATAACCGAATCAATGCATTTGACTACATCTAGCATAGATTGCCCCCCTATCCGAGTTTTTCCGCTCCCACGAAGGTATACTGAGTTATTTCACAGTGGTTAGGAAAGGAAATGCGCAACTTTGGCAAAGTCATTCTAGGCACATTTACCGTGGCGTTGTGTCAGAATGCCAACCAACTACGGCCCACCAGAGGTCAGATACAGGAGTTCAATCGAGCAATTCGCTACAAACGTAGGATCACTCACTTCTATCTCATGACTCAGTATCTGAGTCATACGGATAAGACCGTTTCATATTTGCAAGAATATCTGTATATTTTCTATGAAACTAAAGCTGTGTTCTTGAGGTTCCGTGCTGATAAGAAAACAAGAAAGGCAGCTGCAGCAGCATATAAGGATTTGTTGCAGGAATAGAAGGAACAAGTAGAGTTGGTAGTTAAGGAACTCACAGCGACGGAGAAGCTTCGGATGCGTGAAGAAGATGGCTTCGAGCGGTGGGAATTAGTGAATGATATTCTACAAGAAGGGGCGCACTTCAATTTCCCAAAAATCTATTTAATCTCCCATTATGTGGAACAGATACTGAAGTTTGGGGCACTTGGTCAATATTCCATGGATATCAGTGAAGCCATACATAAGGGACTTAAGGAGGCTTATTGTCGAAGTAATAAGGTTAACTCTACACTACAGATAGTTACTACCTATACCAGGGATCATACACTTGCTATGAAGGACTTGACAATTGATGTATAGAACCAGATTAGGCAAAAGGGAGATTTGATGCCAGGCATTAGAAGATCAAGTACAGAGATGCAGGTCTACTTGAAGTTGCAGGGAAAAATTAAGTTGGGAATAATATCGAGCCTTGAGGAGCTAGAGCATATAACTGGTCTGCCAGATCTGGTACTAACAATAGAGACATTTTTGAGGCAGGAAGTTAGAAGTATGAATTCCGACCTAGTGGGTTTGTTAGTTCAGGAAATTCGTGCATATCGGGAGCTCCAGATTCCAGTACCGAAATTCAGTGGAGAAGGGTTCATCGTTTACAGTGCCAGGTGTACAGTGTTTCGCGGGCAGGAAAGATATGATTGGATATGGGTAAGAAGACAGCGTGCATCAGATGAGGCATCAGGAACATTGAATGGATGGATACCAGGACGAATAAATGCGTTATTAAAAGTTATAAGTAGGGAGGGAATGGTATACCAGTTAGCGCATGTAGATCTGCTTCAATGCATAGGAGGGGATGCTGTGCAGGGCTCGGAAGGGATGGTTCGCATTGGATGGCTGCTTAATGGGGATGGAATAATAGTCAAGATATCATAAATAGAAGGGATTGCACATTTGATACCATTAGAGCCGGAGGAAAGTTAGTTAGTAAATAATAGGATAGACTTAGAGACATAGAATATGGTTTATGATTTATGATTAGAGAAGAAAAAACATACTATAAGTCAGAGAAACCATTGTGTATTAGACCAGAATTTGGTGGCACTAGGGATATATTTAGAGGATGCATATGGGGTGTATAGAAGGCAGCAGGAATTTATTGATGCACAGAGTGGAGGATATTTTGAGGTGCACATAGGGTACAGTGGGAATTTAGTGGTGCACAGGGGAGAGTGCATATATTTTAAGGGTGCTTATAGGGTGCATAAGAGGCAGCGGGAATTTGGTAGTGCATTGTAGTACACCGGGTATATCACTATATCATGATGCAGATTTTATTTTGCTGATGGATATTGCCCCTCATACTGACACCTTAGTAGACTTTGAGATGGAAAAGTGCATTGAATAAAGAAAGGAAAAAAGTATGTTGGGGAAGCTCGAATATTGATACACAAGTATATTAATGATAGCATTAAGAAGGTTGCAGAGGAAGAGGTAAAAAAGCTTGTAAAGCAATATATATCAGTAGAAAAGAAGCAAATTACAGATAAAAGAAAGGCTATACAAGATACTCTTGAGAAGCAGTAGAAGGCTAATCTTAAGAGATATACGAAAGTTATAATACCTACATAGTAAGCTAAATGTATTGACATTGATACTACATAAGCTGCTACTAAGCAAGCTACTAGTAAGAAGTGGGGTATGAAAAGACCACCCTACCCTCCTCAACTAAAACAATCTTTAAAGCCCAAAGGGGGCAGTATTGCAGCTAGTGATCTTTCTATAGTAGTTAAGAATGAAGTAGAAGAGGAGAAGGTTAAAGAGGAAGCTGAAGAAGGTGAAGGATAGGTTGATGAGAACATTGATGAAGAGGATTTAGTTGATTCCATGAAAAGTCTCGAAATTGATCATTTTGCTACAATTAATACCTCTACCTATTATACTACTATACGATTATATCATAGTCTTCTTTTACTAAATTAATCTGACATCAATACAGATATATGGTTAAGGTATTCATATAGTTATGAGCTTATTGACGTGATATTCATTATATAGGGTTGGGGGAAAGGGCTAGGGGGGAAGGTTATAGGATAGGTATATTAAAATAGATAGGTGCTATAGAATTAGTTGATTTTGATGAAATATAATAGTAACCATATTATAAAGTATGATTGTTTCCATAATTGTAGATGTAGACAGAATAGAACTCTTACTAAATAAGTTAAGTATATCATATAGTATTGCCTCAGAGAAGGCCTGCAGGGGGGCTTGCAGGGATAGATATAAGATAGAAGCTAATCACTACTAAGTTGTAAATGGTACTCCATAGTACAGTTTTTGACCTAGTTCTAATCCATGATAGTATAATAATCTATGTAAATTACCTCTATTTATCAATACCCCTATTACCTTTTTTAGGGTATATCCTAAGACCAACTATCTTGTAGCCTCCCCTACCTATACTATTTATTTTACCAGTACTAAATTAATTAAACTTGCTTATTTAATCCTTGAAATGCCTAAATATATAGATATAGCTATATAGAAGGCAATTTAATATGCTCATAGAGTACTGGATATACTTATTCTTTGATTAGTATAGCTAAATAATATAGATAAAACTATATTAGGTTATAGAGTTAAGGGGAAGCAAGTCAGTTGGTTTAATTCATACCATATTAAGCAACTATTTACTTTGAGTAAAGAAAGTGCTATTATTGACTACTACAATATAATAGAAAGGCTAGGATTTCTAGTTTTTAAGTCAATATTAGTATATCTTGTATAAGATATGCTCAATAAGTGGCCAATTAATCAAGATTCAAAGCAGTTTAAAAAATACTATAAAAGGTATAATAGTAAAAGATATGGAGGTTACAAATAAGGTTCTAGTAATTAGGATTCATTAGTTTGATCAATTTATGTATTAATACTCAAATTTTAAGCTAGTATTCATTCAATATTAAGAGAGAGGGAAGAAGGCTGCTACTAATCCAAAGGTATAGTAATACTTCTTTAAGATACTTGCCAACCTTATATGCTGACAAAATATTCAAGAAGAGTATATATGGAACTATAATAAAAAGAATATTACTATAGGTTGAAATGGAGCTAGAGATATAGCTATAGTATATATAGGCTATCAAGGCTATACAATAGTAATAGAAGGGTTATGAGAATTCTGCAGTATATTGGAAACAATTAGTACTATAGAACAAGTATTACCTCTATTTATTATATAGTAAGACAAAATATACTAGGAGTTCTACTATCAAATAGATAAAAGAAGGGTTATAGGAGTATATACTCTTAATACAATATTTATAGTCTCACCTAGTAGATATATAGATAATGAGCTTGAATTAGAGTATATAAAGTACTTTAATAGTACTCATATACAATATACTAGTTATGAATAGCAGGCACAAGTTCTAATTATTAATAGATATATATTATATATTACTTATCCGGTTATTGATTATACTCTTAAGCAGAATATTCATATTATATACTTACCTTCCAAAAGCATACACCTACTTCAACCTCTCAATATTGGATATTTTGGCATCTTATAGAAGGCTTACCAGTATAACTTCTATAAATGAATTCATTTGAATCTACTCACTATTCTATAAAAGCCCAACTTTCTTGAATTGTTATTTCTGGTATAAGGTAAGGTATATAGCCCAACCTTAGAATTGTATACAATAAACTAACTTAATTATTAGATATATATGTAGTAACAATTATAGCTGCATTCAGAGCCTCTAGCTATTAGCCTATTGATATTTTTATAGCTTATAGAGGTCTCCTCCCACCTTTGCCTCAAGTGAGACTAGCATAATTATAATAATACAATCTAAGATAACTACCTTAAATATCTATATATTAGATACTCTTATTTAACTACGTAAAATAGCAAATAATTTAGAGGTAGCAATTCCTAAGTTAATTGTCTCTAGTACTAGGCTATTACTGTATATATTTATTGATACAGTAATACAAGTTATTACTGAATATTGAAATATTAACCCTCATATAATAATACTAAATAAGTTATAAAATGGGAAGTGTTATAAACCAACCCTTACCCGTGTCTCAAGAACCTCCGGCCCCTGTTTTGTATTGGCAACCCACGTACTTGCCGACTCATATATACTTGCGGCTCAACATGATCCTGACTCAGTACAAGTTTACTGTACTATTGCTGGCCCTTTGGTTGCTATTCCAATTCCAGTAACTTGAACCCCGATTCCAGCCCTGACCTGCATGACAACCGACCGTATCCTGGAAGTCCAGATTAAGTACTCACTTATTCGGGAATCTACTAGAACCTCCTAGTAGATTCATATCATGAGGAATAGAATATTTTGTCGCAACTCTATGGTTTTCTAGTTCATGCACGAATCTTCTAGTTCATTCTTTATGCTTTGTAACCTAGAATTTCTAACGAGAATTATGAGTCTTGAATAATACGGGATTCCTATAAAAGGAACCAGTTTCTCCTGTCTATTTCCCTTCTCTCTTCTTCTTCACGCAACAACTTGTTTACTCTACTGTACCTAGTTGTTCACAATATATCGATCTTTTATCTCTCGAGTGTAGCTCAGACTTTCATGTCCCTAATCTTGACCTTGTTTATGTCTACTCGTTTAACTTTGGTCTTGTCCAAGTCCTCTCCGACCTCCGAACCCGTACACCTGCTCGATCTTGTCAATCCCGCTCTTCTTTAGTGCTTGAACCTTTACTACCTCTCGCTCAATTCTAGGATCCCTAACTACTCGCAACATACCTCACATCCTCACAAGTCCCGCCCTTCGTATTATTGGTAGTTCGGATTAGGGTTTGTTACACTTTGTTGCATATCTTATAGTCTCCACTACGCAAAATATCTTCCTCTATACAGCAACAACAGCAGGCACCACCATCTGACGATAATCAATAGCGTACCTTAGCATCAATTCTCCGTGACACTCCTCTAGCACCCCCTTCTATCTTCCCTATCCTTCCACCAGGAACCCCAACTTCCTTCTATTCCTGGATCCATGAAGCATTTGGTGCAGGTATACGATCAGGACGAAGAGTTCCTACTAATTTCGATATCCCTACTACAGGTACTTCTACAACTACGGAGTGTTATTGGCACTATTACAATAGGGGATACAAATATGGAATTACGGCTTCTAGTTTAATTCCAAGCTCTACTTCTGCATCAACATCCTCCCGAGTTCCAAAACTCCATGAACCAGAGAACTTTGATGGTACTAGATCTAAGTTCACTAGATTTATGATCAAACTCTTATTAGTATTCTCATCCGACCCTACACAATATAATAATGAAGCTGCGAAAATTGCCTATGCAGCATCTTATTTAACAGGGTCTACAGCTGACTGGTTTGAGCCTCATCTTGATCAAACTACTGGGTTGATCGACTTCGATTCATATGAAGAATTCGCAACAGCATTAAAGAATGCATATGATGACCCTGATGCCCATGCTACCGCAGAACGAAAACTCCTTGCTCTCAAGTAAGGAAATAAAGACTGCTCCACGTACCATGCTGAATTCGTGACATATACTGCTGCCCTCAGTCTGGACCACTGAACCAAAATCTCCTTCTTCATGAATGGAGCAAACCAAGCACTTAGGATTGCACTCTCCTATCAAGCTACACCTTCTGAAGACTTCGATGAATTTGTCCAACTTTGTATTAAATTGGATAATAGGGCTAAGATGTTGAATCAGAACTCTTCTAAGACTACAGGCTCTAGTCACCAAACTCCCGCTTCCGCCTCCTGACCTTCTATTCCTTCTACTTCAATAAGAACTGCTCCTGGACCAATGGACCTCTCAGCTTCTTGAAAAAGAGGTCCCCTTACTGATGATATCTGTAAGCATGGCCATGAAAATGGACTCTACATGTATTGCGGAAATGCAGGTCATTGGGCTACAAACTGCTCCATTTCTGCTAAAAACAAAAAACTAGCTACTGCTAGTACTGCTCCACCCCCTCTCGATACTACTACTACTCCCGGACCTCAGACCCTCTTCGAGGTTCCAAAAAACTAGAGCACTCTTTGAATAACGATGGTAGTTCAAAAAGCGCCAGGATACATCCTGGTGCCATCTCTTATGATCTTATTTCTTTTGTTAGTTCTAACTCATTTTCTGCTTTGGAGGAAATTCATCTTGAAGGAACTGGATATGTTTTACCTGAGGTTTCTCGCAAGTCTTGTCAATGACTTGCTCGTCGACGTCGTCTTGCTTCTACTTTAGTTATTTCTGCACTTTCTGTTATTCATAATTTGGGGTCTGATGATCCACTTATTTTACCATGCCTTGTCAATGAAAACCTTTCTGGAACCTCCATGGTGGACTTGGGAGCTAGCTCCCAGTTTATTGATCTTGATTATGCCTTGAACTTGAACTTGCTTCTTAACTTGAAACCTAAGCCTGAAGACCTTGTACTCGCAGATGGAAAACATTCTCTTGTAGGACAAATAACCCATACTTATACCTTGAAGCTAACTATAGACCAACATATAGAAGAACTTACCTTCCATGTAACTAAGCTAGCTGGTTGGAATATGATTGTTGGAAAATCATGGCTCAAATGTCATAACCCTATGATCAACTGAACTCACAATACCATTGCCTTTGCCTCTGGATATTGTCATGCACACTGTCTCGCTATATGAAAATTAAAAAAGACAACAGAAACCTTCAAAAACCTCCGAATCTCGATCATCTCACGAGCTGCCTTCCGAATAGCTATTAAGGATCCTGAAGCTAAATTATGTATTACAGCCATCTATGCCTCCCCAGAAGATGATGACGATAATAGCAAGTCTGCTACCAAGCTTATACCTCCCGAATATCATGAATACCTATCTCTTTTCTCTGAAAAAGAAGCCCGAATCTTGCTCCCTTACTATTATGTTGACCACACAATTCCTTTACAAGATGGGGCTAAACCTCCATTCAGTCGAATGTACTCCATGTCTGATGCTGAACTAAAAGAAGTTAGGAAATGGATCGATGAAAATCTCTCCAAATCCTTTATTCGAGCAAGCTCTTCATCAGCTGCCTCCCCAACATCAGCAAGAAAAAATTGGCGTCCGGACGCCAGACCAAAATCTGGTGCGTCCTATGCGTCCTGTGCGTCCGGACGCTCCCCGCACTCGCAACATAATCCAGACGCCACCAGCGCGCCCCGGAGGGCGCAAAAGCATCCCGACGCCATTAGGGTCCACACTGACGTCGGACGATCCAGCCAGCCACGGAGGGCGCAAAAGCATCCTGACGCCCTATTAGGTTGTAACCCAATCCTGACGCCCTATTAGGTTGTAACCCAATCCTGACGCCCTATTAGGTTGTAACCCAATCCTGACGCCACCAGACGCCATTGCTTTATATCTTCGGTCTTGGCAATCGGCCTTGGCCACATATGCATTCATACATTCGCGCCTTATGTATACATAGATATATGCGAGAAATCCATATATACATATTCGAGAAATCCATGCTTTCGCGCCTTATACATATGTATATATATGCGAGAAATCCATGCTTTCGAGGCTCATACATATATATTCGAGAAATCCATGCTTTCACGCCTTATACATATCTATGCGAGAAATCTATGCTTTCGCGCCTTATATATATATTCGAGAAATCCATGCTTTCGCGCCTTATACATATCCATGCGAGAAATCCATGCTTTCGCGCCTTATCTATATATGCGAGAATTCCATGCTTTCACGCCAGAATTCGAGAAATCCATGCTTTCGCGCCAGAATTCGAGAAATCAATGCTTTCGCGCCTTATATAAGGATGTTGGCGCTTATGTACTCAAGGATGTTATATATATTCGGCGCCTACGTACTCAAAACGTGTATAGCGTCACGATACAAAAGGGTTATTCTGATAATGGTCGGATCCGTCGCGAACGTCGTCACCCGCCTCGCCCAGTACGGTGAAAAGAGCAATAGACGATATAGTAACAGAAGCCTTTCAGATATAGCAGCCGGAACCGGTGCGTACTTAAGTACGTAAGCGCCAGATCTTATGTATATTCGGCGCGTTCGTACCTAAAGAGCTTAAGACCGTGCTTTCGTACCTAAAGAGCGTATATTCCGCGCTTTCGTACCTAAAGAGCTTATAGACCGTGCTTTCGTACCTAAAGAGCGTATATTCCGCGCTTTCGTACCTAAAGAGCGTATATTCCGCGCTTTCGTACCTAAAGAGCTTAAGACCGCGCTTTCGTACCTAAAGAGCGTATATTCCGCGCTTTCGTACCTAAAGAGCGTATATTCCGCGCTTTCGTACCTAAAGAGCTTAAGACCGCGCTTTCGTACCTAAAGAGCGTATATTCCGCGCTTTCGTACCTAAAGAGCGTATATTCCGCGCTTTCGTACCTAAAGAGCG
>ML121563.1:217825-228278 GCA_003788615.2 Terfezia boudieri ATCC MYA-4762 | reverse complement strand
CCGTATGTGTTTGTAGGCAGGGGTTCGCCTATATCTAACATATTTGCCATGGCTTACTGATGACAGATCATAGTAAGTAATGTAAAAAAAATTGTAGGTTTCAATTAGAAATAATTTATTTGGGACATGTAGGTTCCGGACTAGTTGGAATCCTATGAAATATAACGTGAGTGCGTTCACATTTGTTAGGCTGAAATATAGTTGCTATAGCTTAAGTTGATCGATCTTGTTGTATAAGGAAGTTGCTCTGTAGTCTGAGAGTTGACGTCATATAGTTGTCTTTCTGAATCTGCGTTCGATTCGTCTCGAGATTGCCCGTCACCATAAGGTGTAATTTGTTAAGGTGGGAGCAAGGTATGTGAAAAGGGTCATATGAGCTGTTTAGGTGAACGTGAGGACCGTTGATCAGGGTGTTGATATAGCTATTTGCACCATGTAGTATCTTTTTGGCCGTGGGGTTCAGGGTCCTTGTTAGCCGAGTTAGTCGGTTAGCAGTATTAGGGTGCCGAGTGCTTAGCGGAGGAGGTATTGGCGGTTGAGGAGTTTCTTATTAAGGGGGAGTCGTCGCCAAAAAAGTCTGGGTCTGTAACGTTGTTGACAGAACCATGGTTGTAGCAGATGGACTTATAACTTCAGTCTTTTTCACTGTGAGAACGGCCTGCTAAGTCTTGATCTTAGCGCTTGTCATCTGCGTCTCCTTAGTCCAGGTATTTTGCTTAATCCTGAGAAGGTAAGTCTGAACGGTAGCAGCGTTCGTTAGCTCGGTTGTCATAGGAGTCAGCTCGTCTATAGCATATATAGAAGTCGTTGTTGAGGTGGTCATGTCATTCCACAATTCCGCCTTTTCATTGATCTGCTAGCTTAGCTTGCTAGTCCAGATTATCCAACGCCTCGTCATTAACCATGACATCGCATTAAGGTCCATATCCGTTGTAATCTGTATTACCGCAGACGCCGACCGGTTTCCTGTTTCTTCAGGTCTTCTAATTGATACAATGGCCTCCTTTAGGTTTTCAATCAATTAGTTTGAGGTTTCTTTCGCTCTAAACATCTAGGCTATTTTCTTCCTCTTTATTTTTTAATCCTTCTAATATATCTTGTCCTAATACTTCCTGTTAGAGTTATACCTCAATCAAAATCAGAAGAAGATGGAGGACGCAGTCTTCTTAAGATACGGGCCGTATGAATATTAAACGCTCTTTAAAATTTTAAACACGTTTGAAATCCATATCGAGTTCTCATAATAGGTCTTCTATGGTTTGAGAACTACCTTCGTCGTTAGTTTGTAATAGAAACTTGTTGTTCTATAGGTAAGTGTCTTTCTCTAAACCTTTACTTACGAAAAGATTCGTTTCTTAATTCCTTTGGTGGGTACGGAGATAATTTTCTCGGCGTAACTCAATGTTTCCTTACCCTACTATAGTACTGGAAATACAATTCACCATGTGTAAATCTTTTCTCATGTGAATGACGCCTCCTAAACAAATTAGGATCATTTCCATACGGGCCTCGCAAGCGTTCTTGAGGCTTCTTATTTCCATTTCCATTTCTTGGACGTTTTCTTAGTCGTTTTCCTTGTCCTTCAAGGCTAGGAGGAGGGGGAGGTGGTCTTCTTAGTCCACTACTCCCTGTTGTTCTTCTTGTTCTTCCTTGACCTTGCCTGGCAGGTGTTGTTGTTCGTCGTCCTGCTCCATTAGGTCTGCTATCGCCTCTACTATCGAGACTAAGTCTATTACGTAGCAGTCATCGATCAGTTGGTCGTCGGTCTTATTGGGCCTCTTCGTTTAGCCATCTTGTAGTTGTTACCCTTAGGTTCTGCTGAGGGATTGCCTCAGAAGGGTAGGTTGATTACTAAGAGGGGTGTTCCATGAGGAACGATAATATAACAGGTGTAATCTTCGTTTGTAATTATGCTATCTATCTGATCGCTGCTGTTCAGGTTGTCTGAAGACTGATGGATTCCAGAGGGGATCCAGCGGCCTTTATATAGCTGTTCAGAGACCCTAATGACTAAGGAAATACATAATGATGGTTGGCACACCTCAAGAGGAGGGTGTGCCATACAGGAGGGTGTGGAGCCTAAGAGGGTGTCTACAAAACGGCAAGTTCCATGGAATTTACTATGGCAAATTCCGTGGCCGTTGAACTACCGAATCCGGCAGTTGCTGAGGGCGGATGAAGGCTAGCCCTTCGACCGTGAACACTAGTTACATAATAATGCAATAAATATAGAAAATACAGGATATGAAATACAAGACAATAAGCTTCCTTATTACAATTACCATGCTTTGAATAATATTACGATCAAAGATTGTAACCCTCTACCTAGAATCAAAGAAACTTTGAACCAAATTCAAGGTTGTAAATATTTTACTCGACTTGATCTCCATACTTGCTTTAATCAAATTCGAATCAAGGAAGGTGATGAGTGGAAAACAGCCTTCAGAACTCATTACGGATTATTTGAGTTCCTTGTCATACCTTTCAGGTTAACTAACGTACCTGCAACTGCCCAAAGGTTTATGAACGACACTCTACGAGAATACCTTGATATGTTTTGTGTCTGCTATATAGATGATATCTTGATCTACTTGAAAACTTGGAAAGAACATAAAGAACAAGTTCGAAAAGTTCTACAAAAGCTGAAAGAGGCTGGGCTATTCATTAAACCCGAAAATGCGAATTCTCCGTTAATAAGACTACGTTCCTTGGTTTTCTCATCTCTAAACATGGCCTCGAAATGGACCCTGAAAAGGTTAACACAGTCCTTAACTGGGAAATCCCAAAATCCGTTAGGGACATACAATGCTTCCTTGGATTCACTAACTTTTATCGACGGTTCATTAATAAGTATTCTTACTTATGTCAACCCCTCTTCAATCCACTCCAGAAAGATATACCTTTTCTCTGGGATTCATCATATAAGGAAGTCTTTGAACTCCTCAAACAAGCCTTTACTTCCGCCCCTATACTCCGACACTTCAATCCGGACCTCAAAACTATTATCGAGACAGATGCTTTAGACTATGTTACTTCGGGTATTCTCTCCCAAAAATATTTAGAAAATGGGAAACTTGTTCTTTATCCAGTTGCATTTATCTCCAAAAAAATATCACCAGCTGAATGTAACTATGGAATCAGTGATAAGGAACTTCTTGCCATTATTTTAGCTCTTGAAAAATCGCATATATATCTGCACCAACTCCCACGACCTTTCACAATAATCACAGACCACCATAACCTCCAGACCTTTACAACTAAGGTACTCCTCTCTCGCCGACAAGCTAGATGGGCCCAAGAATTAGCCTAATATGACTTTAAGATTATTTTTCGACCGGGAAACCAGAATGCTAAGGCTGATGCATTGAC
Organism: Terfezia boudieri ATCC MYA-4762; assembly: GCA_003788615.2. Taxonomy (NCBI): domain Eukaryota; kingdom Fungi; phylum Ascomycota; class Pezizomycetes; order Pezizales; family Pezizaceae; genus Terfezia; species Terfezia boudieri. The sequence continues at coordinate 224,909 of ML121563.1, read as the reverse complement.
TAGACGATCTGGAGATCTCCCTGAAGAAGGAGATGAACGTGGCCATCCTATGCAAGCTTTAATACCCCCCAAAAAACTTTCCCTTTCTGCCGCTTCTATTATTAATAATGAGGATATTCGAGCTGCCTCGAAAACTGATAAACTTGCTCTCGAAATAATTCATGCTCTCGAAACTAATATCAAGAAACATGCACTAGTCCCTTTATCAAAGTGTAAAATCTCTGATGGACTTATCTTAGTTAATGATCTTATTTATATTCCTAACTCCCCTGAAATTCACCTCCGCATCCTTCGAAACTGTCACGATTACCCTGCTGCAGGACACCCGGGTTAAGCAGCTACATACGAACTTGTATCATGAGATTATTGGTAGCCAAAAATGCGCCAAACTATTGCACAATACCTCCGAAATTGTGATACCTGTACCAGAATTAAACCCGCCCGCCATGCCCCTTATGGTCTTCTAAAACCCCTTCAAGTACCATTTAAAAAATGGTCATCTATTTCTCTCGACCTTATTACAGGGCTCCCTACCTCTAATGGATTTAATGCTTTATTAGTAGTAGTTGACCGACTCTCAAAAATGGCTCACTATATCCCAACAATAATAGATGTCAACTCCAAGCAAATTGTAAAGCTTTTCTTTGACAATATATTCCATCTCTACAGAATTCTTGACTCTATTGTTTCCAATCGGGGTACCCAATTTGTCTCTGAATTTACCCACTCTTTCATGTCTCTAGTAGGAATTCAACAAAAAGTTTCTACTGCCTTTCACCCCCAAACAGATAGCCAAACTGAAAAAATCAATGCAATTGCAGAACAATATTTATGTGCCTACTGCAATTACCAACAAGATAACTAGTCTGAACTAATGACGATGGCAGAATTCTCATATAATAATACCCTGTCTACTACCCTGGGAATTACGCCATTCCAAGCTATGTATGGAGAAAATCCTCGCTACTAGATTAATCCAAACCCTGCAAAGAAACTTCCAGCACCTTCTGTCATCAAGGATTATGCCGATCACCTCTCAGAACTCGATGCCTACCTTAGATCTGAAATGATTTGGGCCCAAGCAACTTATTCCGAACAAGCCAATAAATCTCGAATTCCCCCTCCTAAGCTAGAAATCGGTGATGAAGTATGGCTACTACGCCGACACATCAAAACAACTCACTCCTCTACTAAGCTAGATTTTAAAAAGCTGGGTAAATTTCGAATCATCCAGAAGATCTCCTCCTATACTTATAAGCTCGACCTTCCGCCTTCTATAAAAATTCACCCCATCTTCTATATCTCTCTCTTCGAACCTGCATCAACCGACCCCTTACCAGGGCAAATTCAATCTCCACCTCCTCCGATTATTATTGAAGACAAACCTGAGTAGGAAATTGATGAGATTGTTGACTCCTGTTTTCGTGGATGTACACTTCAATACCTTGCTCGTTGGATAGGATATGATAAGCTTACTTGGGAACCTGCTGACCTGTTTTTGAATGCACTTAGCGCTGTGAAAAGATTCCATGCTTCATACTCATCTAAACCTCGACCCCGTACTCTACCAAAATGAGTGGACTCGGAACTCGTCATAATCCCTTTATCATTCCAGATGATGAAGAACTTGACCACGACTCGCAGGAGCTCATCCTCAAAGGAGGGCCTACTGTTATGAACCAACCCTTACCTATGTCTCAAGAACCTCCAGCCCCTGTTTTGTATTGGCAACCCACGTACTTGCCGACTCATATATACTTGCAGCTCAACATGATCCTGACTCAGTACGAGTTTACTGTGCTATTGCTGGCCCTTTGGTTGCTATTCTAATTCCAGTAACTCGAACCCCGATCCCAGCCCTGACCTGCATGACAACCGACTGCATCCCGGAAGTCTAGATTAGGTACTCGCTTATTCGGGAATCTACTAGAACCTCCTAGTAGATTCATATCGTGAGGAATAGAATATTTTGTCGGAACTCTATGGTTTTCTAGTTCACGCACAAATCTTCTAGTTCATTCTTTATGCTTTGTAACCCAGAATTTCTAATGAGAATTATGAGTCTTGAATAATACTGGATTCCTATAAAAGGAACCAGTTTCTCCTGTCTATTTCCCTTCTCTCTTCTTCTTCACGCAACAACTTGTTTACTCTACTATACCTAGTTGTTCACAATATATCGATCTTCTATCTCTCGAGTATAGCTCAGACTTTCACGTCCCTAATCTTGACCTTATTTATGCCTACTCGTTTGACTTTAGTCTCGTCCAAGTCCCCTCCGACCTCTGAACCCGTACACCTGCTCGATCTTGTCAATCCTACTCTTCTTCAGTACTTGAACCTTTACTACCTCCCGCTTAATCCTAGGATCCCTAACTACTCGCAATGTACCTCACATCCTCACAAGTCCCGCCCTTCTTATTATTAGTAGTTTGGATTAGGGTTCATTACAGGAAGGTATACAAGAGGACTGACAAAAAGTACCTTAGTATAGTAAAAGTTATCGATTATCAAATAGTGGATGTAGGGTTTAAAGAGATTGTACAAAAGAAGATTAAAGTAACAGGTATAGAGAAGGCCAAACTAGTATATAAAAAAGAGGCTACAGCTAAAAAGATCATTAAAAAGCAAGCTATATAGTAGAAAAAGGCTACTCGTAAGGTACAGGCTATTTTGAAGGCTTAATAGAATATGGAATATGCTGGAATTGAGGCTTGAGTGGGACCAAGTATATGTGTTATGGTTGAGATTGAGATTATGCAGGCCGGGCCAGCACCACCCGATGGTGGGTAGCCTGAAGTTAACCCCGCTTTCCTATATATATGCATATATCCTGTGTAATAAGGAAGCTTATTTTCTTGTATTTCATATCATGTATTTTCTATATTTATTGCATTATTATGTAACTAGCATTCACAGTCGAAGGGCTAGCCTTCGTCCACCCTCAGCAACTGCCGGATTCAGTAGTTCAACTGCCACGGAATTTGCCACGGTAAATTCCATGGAACTTGCTGTTTCGTGGATACCCTCTTAGGCTCCACACCCTCCTGTAGGGCACACCCTCCTCTGGAGGTGTGGCAACCATCATTATGTATTTCCTTAGTCATTAGGGTCTCTGAACAGCTATATAAAGGCCGATGGATTCCCTCTGGAATCCATCAGTCTTCAGACAACCCGAACAGCAGTGATCAGATAGATAGCATAATTACCAATGAAGATTACACCTATTATATTATTGTTCCTCATGGAACACCCCTCTTAGTAATCAACCTACCCTTCTGAGGCAATCCCTCAGCAGAATCGGCATACACAAACATCTGTCCCCAAGCAGATATAGATTGTATAAACGGTACCGAATGACTACTGTCTAGTATCATTCATTACATTTTTTTTAACATCCAAAGTTAATTTTTATTAAATAAACCCTCTACATCCAAGGCCTGATCAACCTTAGGATACTTTATATTGCACTCACGCAAGTGTAAATCAATCTGACTTTATATCAATGATATCGAATTCAATTAGCTAGAACAACATATTCCTTTAACGAGACATCAGACTCTCAACTGCAGTATATCAACAGAAAGACTTAGACGCAAGCTAAGCAGAGCTCTAACAGGCAGTAGTATTCCAGATTAAACAATTCCACCCTCGTTCCATACACTTTTCCCAGTATACTCGACAAATCCACTTGCACTCCTGGCAACTAGTCCCACAACTATATCGATAAACGTGGTATATCATAGAAAAACCGGCACCTCAAGTCCCAGGAACAATAGGCTCAATCAACCAATCATCATAATCCCACGGCTTACGAATTGCCTCCTCCATAACCGCCAACTCCTCAAAGAATAATTCCCCCTCAGCAGCAGTTTTCTCAGACCTAGACATTACAACAACAGTCTTGGTACCAACATTGTCTACCTGAATATTGAAATCAGAAAAAGTGACACTCTTGCTGGACGATTTAGAACTAGAATCGCGAATAGTAGACACAGAGGAATCAGGTCCATAAAACGTATTAGGACTCTTTCATTCAGACTTGCCGTCGTCGCAAGCAATCGAGCCAACAGTATCCTCAGTCGAGCGGATATCATATATATCTTCAGCCACAACTCCACCAGCACAGTAAGGTGCTAAAGCGGAAAAGTAACTACATTAGGAACGACAGTAGAATGCCTTGCGTATGTCTCACGCCCGCTACGCCAGCAAAGACACTCTGACAGTTATGGACACGAACCCTGTGCTGCTCGCGCCATGGCGCTATACCCTGAAGCTCTGCGCCCTAAGGTCCTGCTCGCGCCATGGCGCTATACCTCCTGAAGGTCTGCGCCCTGAGGTCCTGCGTTATGTGTCGGCGCCCTGAAGCCCTGCTTGGCGCCCTGAGGTCCTGCATTCTGTGTCAGCGTTGTGGGCATGTACCTTATTCATCCACGCCCTCAAGTTATGGCGCCAATGTAGAGTCACGCAACGTCCAGGTACTGTAAGGGTGCCGGTACACCCTAGCACAAGTACCTTACAGGCAAACCACTGGGCGCACTCGGAGCGTACAGGTAAAACACTGGGCGTATGTAGGTGATAGCAGCCAGGAAAACGCACCGAGGTATAAGCTATACATTGCAAGAACTATGTACCTTTGAGTTTCTATATACACGGCTGAACTACAGGTGCACTTCCAATGAACCATTCCCTCATGGATCCCCTAGAACTTTATGCTGCGTATATGCCTCCCAAAATCCCAGCGGTTCCCTGATCTGAGCCCCGTCTGCATAGTAGTTGTTGCCAAGCTTTGATCTATGGATATCTATATGGCTATTAGCCATGGAACGCTGATATATTTGGCACAGAACACTGATATTGCGAGACTGTACCATCTGTAGCTACCCAATAGCTGGCTGATGTAGTCAGATACTGCCGCAAGCAACACCTAGTAGTAGAGCTATTAGCTATGCGTTCCCATAGAGTCCGTGGATTTGCTGGTGAGTTCACGTACCTAGCTATGTCTGCGCATATACATGGTGGATATCTCGGGAGTGCACTTGGGGAGTCCTAAGAGCAATTAGCTATGCTTTCATATATAGTTCGCTGGTATTCTGCCGAGTTCACGTACCTAGCTACGCCTGCGTCTGCGCATATAGTTGTGTATACCTCGGGAGTATACTTGCGGAGTCCCAAGAGCAATTAGCTATACCTTCATATAGAGTTCGCTGGATTTCTGGCGAGTTCACATACCTAGCTATGCCTGTGTGTGCACATATACATTGGTGATATCTCGGGAGTGTACTTACAGCACCGACTGCATTTTTGAATAACCGAACGTGTTCAGCCTTTAGTCACGGTTCTCGTCAAGTTTCGTACAACTACAGTGACGATCAGGACGAGCTGTACATATATAACATCTTTATATTCTTACTCAAAGAGCGTTTATATTGGGATTTGGAGCTTTCGTACTGAAAGAGCGTATATATACTTCTTCCGAGCTTTTCGTACTCAAAGAGCGTATATATACGGATTCGGAGCTTTTCGTACTCAAAGAGCGTATATATACTTCTTCCGAGCTTTTCGTACTGAAAGAGCGTATATATACTTCTTCTGATCTTTTCGTATTCAAAGAGCGTATATATAGGGATTCGGAGCTTTCGTACTGAAAAAGCGTATATATACTTCTTCGGAGCTTTTCGTACTCTAAGAGCGTATATACACTTCTTCCGAGCTTTTCGTACTCAAAGAGCGTGTTTGTTCACATATGCTTGTTCGGACGGTGAGTAGTAGGTATGGAATAACGGGTGAAGCCATTAGAGTGCCGACCGCCCGTATACACCGGACTTTGTACGAACGTCCCTGCCGCACGACTAGACAGTGTGGTCACACGCGCTCCGACGTAAGCTTGGTTAGTGTGTATAAAGGGCCGGCGCAGTTGGCTGTTTATAAAACGCCCCGATACACTTGGTTGTTTTGTGCTCTCGTACACGCGGGGGGAGAAAAGTGTACATAATGAGTGTGGAGTTTGTCGGTCTGATCCGTCGTCCACGACTCCAATCCTGAGGAGTCACGTGAGCGTTCAATAGGGCTTAGATATACACATTTTGTATCGTTCAATGCACTTGAGTCGTCTTTTGGTCGCTTGAGATACATTTCCGTATCGATTAACGAGAATCCTGAGGCGTTCACGTGAGGTCTCTATAGATGTTGATATACGCGTCTTTGTCCGCATCGATCCATGTACTTGAGCGGTCTTTTGACGCTTGAGATACACTTCCGTATCGATTAACGAGAATCCTGAGGCGTTCACGTGAGGGCTCTATAGTGGTTACATATACACGTGTGTGTCCGCATCGATCCATGCACTTGAGCGGTCTTTAGGTCGCTTGAGATATACTTCCGTATTGATTAACGAGAATCCTGAGGGGTTTACATGTGTGTCCACATCGATCCATGCACTTGAGCGGTCTTTAGGTCGCTTGAGATATACTTCCGTATCGATTAACGAGAATCCTGAGGTGTTCAGGTCAAGGGGGTTCACGTGTCTGTGTCCGTATCGATCCATGCACTTGAGCGGTCTTTTGGTCGCTTGACATACACTTCCGTATCGATTAACGAGAATCCTGAGGTGTTCACGTGAGGGCTCTATAGTGGTTACATATACACGTGTGTGTCCGCATCGATCCATGTACTTGAGCGGTCTTTAGGGCGCTTGAGATATACTTCCGTATCGATTAACGAGAATCCTGAGGTGTTCACGTCAAGGGGGTTCACGTATCCGTGTCCGTATCGATCCATGCACTTGAGCAGTCTTTTGGTCGCTTGACATACACTTCCGTATCGATTAACGAGAATCCTGAGGCGTTCACGTGAGGGCTCTATAGTGGTTACATATACACGTGTGTGTCCGCATCGATCCATGCACTTGAGCGGTCTTTGGGTCGCTTGAGATATACTTCCGTATCGATTAACGAGAATCCTGAGGTGTTCACGTCAAGGGGGTTCACGTGTCTGTGTCCGTATCGATCCATGCACTTGAGCGGTCTTTTGGTCGCTTGAGATATACTTCCGTATCGATTAACGAGAATCCTGAGGCGTTCAC
>ML121563.1:190899-204878 GCA_003788615.2 Terfezia boudieri ATCC MYA-4762 | reverse complement strand
GGATTTACCGCTCTTAAGGAGGGTCAACCATACTATCAGACCTAAACCTGGAGCCACATGGTTACTAAAATAGAGACCATCAGGACATCGATTTACCCAGCAAATCAACAATAAAATCACTGAGGAAGAGAAAACAGGACGAATCTACCGAGTCGAGAATGATACCAATGTAGTAGTTATGTTCACTATACCTAAAAGAGATAAACTGGAAGAAGCCAGATTTGTCAATGACTGTCGAGACTGGAATCTAGCAGTGGAACCTGACCATACACCCCTACCAGATATAAATAAATTTAATGAATTAGTAGCGGGAAAATCCTTTTGGTCGAAAATAGATTTAGCAGATGGATTTTTTAACATCAGAAACAATGAGGAATCAGAGAAACATTGCACCTTCCTAACCCACCAAGGGTACTACAGAAGTAGAGTTATGCAACAAGGAGACCGGAATGCACTAGCTACTATGGTCAGAGTTATGAATGAAATATTCAAAGATATGATATATAAGGATATAATAATTTATATTGATGATATCATCATCTTCACTAAGACATATGAGGAACATATAGAAGTTCTCAAGAAGGTTCTACAACACTTACAGGATGAGAAGTTCTATCTCAAAGAAACTAAGTGCCAATTTTTCATACCTAAATTGGAAATTCTAGGTTATGTATTGACTGCAGATGGACTTCATACAGATCTAAAGAAAAGAACCACCATATTGACATTTCCAACTCCAAAGAGAAAACGGGAGTTAAGAGGTTTTCTCGGAATCGTCAATTATCTAAGTCGTTTTATTCCAGATCTAGCTTCGTACACAAGTACATTGTTAGAGCTACAGGGAGAAACGAGGAAATGGGAATGGACAGATACTCATAATACAGCGTTTGAAAAACTAAAGGAACTCGTAAATTCCCCACATGTTTTAAAACCCTGGAATAATGAGTCTACTGATCCAAAATATTTAGTTTGTGATGCAAGTGATGTAGGATTGGGGTCTTGGATTGGCTAAGGACCATTAAATCAAATTAGACCATCTTGTTTCCACTCTCGAAAATTTAATCTAGCTCAATTAAATTATCCTACCTTCCAAAAGGAATTGTTGGCAATTATTGACTCATTAAAGTTTTTCGAGGCTCAGCTGAGAGGTCACAAATTTACAATCCTTACGAATCACAAACTATTAGTTACATTCCACACTCAAGTACCATCTAGCTAGAAGCTCAGACGATGGCAAGATTATCTAATAGAATTTGACTGCACTATTCAGTATACCGCAGGAAAGGAAAATTTGATAGTAGATGCTCTATCCAGGAAGTATAAATATCAGGACATTCCTACCATAGAGGACGATTATATCTCCACCAATATCGATTCTCCTAACATTATCTATCCTCCTTATATTTATACCAACACTATAACTACTTCTCGGAAAGTTACACTACCAGGAAAAATTGTTATTATAGAGAAAATGGTTTCTCGCGGAGCTATCAACTTCAAGCATGTCGACTACGACTACAATAAGTGTCGTGGAAGATCTGAGGTAGCAGGACACCACAAATCTTGCCCCTACCTGGACGATGAGAACCAGACAGAAACCAAGGACACCGAGTATGATATCGTGAAGGATGAGGACTCTTCATCAAATGAAGAGGCCCTTACGGAGATTCCAGAAGAAATATTTGAAGGGTATGATCGAGTACCCAACCCAGAACGCAAGCCTCTAATAGTTCTTGGACTTAGATTTGTTCCTCTCACCAAGGAACAACTCGAAGAAATATCCAAGAGGAAAGCAAAAGCGGAGGCAATGGCACCAGATATTTCTACTCCCGAAATCGAAATCGAAACAGCATTCAGATTGGATGCTGCTTTCGTGTATTATCTACAACATTGTAAGGAACATTGGTTCTACTGCAAAGACTACTATTGTCCAGCACATGGAAGCTCTCACCAAATGAGCAATAGATATTTTTCTATTACCCAGTATGCTATTTGTGGAGAAGAGGGACATGGCAGCTTGACCTGTATCTTCTTGGATACAGTTCTTATAAAGAGGAAGGAACACCTCAGAACTGTAGTTAAGCAGCTAAGCAACAAACTAGAGTCCAAAGGTGCTATAATAGTACCACCTCCACCTCCACCTCAACCTACACCAGTCGAGCTTTTCCAGACCTCCAACAGGGTAATGACCTAGCACCAACTGGAGGAAGCTCTCAAAAATGCACCAATCGCACCTCAACAACCATGGAATCCTCCACAACTTCTAGTAGCGAGCGGCAGCAATGCAATCCAGATCGAAACTGCAGCAGTCACCACTCATTCCCAAAAGCGAGTAGCAACCGAGAAACGACCAATTCTTATTCCCATGCCAAAGTACAAATATCCCAGGCAATGCTGTGATTTTTATAAACTCCCAGGATACAACTCGGCTACATATGAGAAGAAGAAGCCTACTATCCATGATTTTAACCATCGAATTGAGCCAACTCTCAACAAGCTCATCGACGACAAGCATGTCAGCGACAGATGGGAAGACGACAAGGACTACTTCATTATTCAGTGGATGGACCAAGGAGAAGGAATGAAGGCAGCATACCAAGCGTGTATGAAGGTATGTCCAATCTGGAAGGAACACTATGATTCACTAGTGAAGAGGAAGGATCATAGGAAAAGAGACGGATTTTTGTATGTCAAGAACATACAGGGACAATGGAGATTAGTCTTACCAAGTACTTTCAATATCGAAGGTAAGAACTATCTTGAACTAGTGATAAATGAAGCATATGAAGCAACAGCTCATGGTGGAATTGAAAAAACCATGAGATACCTTACTGACCGATATCAATATCAGTCCTTTGCAGAAGCAGTTAAGGACTATGTTGGTAGTTGTAATACTTATTAATGGACAAAGTATTCCAATAAAGCACCTCTTGGGCAGGTAACGCCTTTATATGTACCAGAGAGACCTTGGACGGATATATCAATAGATTTTCTTAAGTTAGTACCTGTTTTTACTAAGTGTTCTATCCTGTATCCGAATATTCCTGTTGAAGAAGAACATATTATTTGTATTTCTCGACTTTGGACGATTGTTGATAGACAATCAGGATTTAAATTTCTTATTCCTGTTCCAGACAATTTCATAGCAGAACAATGTACTGCTACCTTTGAGACTCATATAGTCCCGATTATGGGATATCCTTTTTGTATTGTTTTTGATCGAGACACTCTTTTTATATCAACTCACTTTAAGGATTGGGCAAGGAATAAAGGAATCAAATTGGAACCATCTACTGCGTACTACCCTCGTGCAGACGGACAATCTGAAATCATTAACAAAGAAATCTTGCAAGTAGCAAGAGCATATAAGATCCAAGGATTTGATTGGCTACAGAAATTACCAGAGATACAGTTAAGACTTAACTCTAGGTATAATGCCGCCAGGAAGAATAGTCCTTTCCTTACATTATTAGGATTTAATGCATACCACGGAGTATCAATATTACCATATCCTATCAACGCCTATAAATCAGCAAATAAACGTCATAGTAATACCTCTCAAAATTTCTATGACACCAAGAAGACTCAAGCATCTCAAGCAAATAAATGAGTACCCAGGACGACTAAATTTAATGTTGGTCAACAAGTCATATTATCCTTAGAAAATATCAATCTATCGAACGTCTCAAACAAACTCAAGCCACGATGGCTAGGTCCCTTTCCTATTATATCAACTAATTGGAAACGAAACAACTATAGCCTCGATTTAGCAAGTTAACCAAACCTTAACCTCATATATAATACTTTCCATATTAGCAAGCTGAAACTTTATCGAAACAATGATCCATCTAAATTTCCAAACAGGCAATCTAGGGAACCTGGACCTGTAAAAGATGATCTTTATGAAGTTGAGAAAGTATTAGAATTCAGAACGGCACCACAAACTGATGAACCTCAATATAAGGTTAGATGGCTTGGCTACTCTCCTAAGCATGATTCTTGGGTTAGTGCCAAGGATATCACTTAGGAGATTTTTCTAGACTTTTGGACAACCAGAAGCATAGAGAATACATTCAAGAGACATCGAACAGCAAGAGGAAGACAAGAACCTCGTACTAGAGATGAAACTTGAGCTCTCATACAACAAGAATGAGATCGAGTCCTAAATCAGACGCACCCTACCAAAATACACACCAATGCTAATATACTCAAAATGCATAAAATTCTAGGAAGAATGGAAGTGAGGAAGGCAGAAGCATAAACTATAAATATAGTAAATCCTTCTAAGTGGGGAAGTGTAATAAGGAAGCTTATTATCTTGTATTTCATATCCTGTATTTTCTATATTTATTGCATTATTATGTAACTAGCGTTTATGGTCGAAGGGCTAGCCTTTGTCTACCCTCAGCAACTGCCGGATTCGGTAGTTCAACTGCCATGGAATTTGGAACAGTAAATTCCATAGAACTTGCCATTTCGTAGACACCCTCTTGGGCTCCACACCCTCCTGTAGGGCACACCCTCCTTTGGAGGTGTAACAACTATCATTATGTATTTCCTTAGTCATTAGGGTCTCTGAACAGCTATATAAAGGCCGCTGGATCCCCTCTGGAATCCATCAGTCTTCAGACAACCCGAACAGCAGCGATCAGATAGATAGCATAATTACAAACGAAGATTACACCTGTTATATTATTGTTCCTCACGGAACACCCCTCTTAGTAATCCACCTACCCTTCTAAGGCAATCCCTCAGCAGAACCGGCATACACAAACATCCGTCCCCAAGCGGATATAGATTGTATAAACGGTACCGAATGACTACTGTCTAGTATCATTCATTACATCCTGTATCTAGCTTTTGGCTCTTCGAGCAATGTTGTAAGTTCGAAGTCTACTTCTAAGTTCACACCGCACCCATACGTGCACTCAGTTAGGCCCGAGTTATGTGATCTTGCCTTCGCTCACTAATAACCTCCAAATACCCGTATTCCGACAACAATGTCTTGATCACCTGGCTCGCCCCTAACATCACATTGCTCCTAACCCCCGGGACCGGCGATATTGCTCTATTCGCTCCTCCTATTTCTATACTTGTCAGAATCTCTGCGAGAGCAATGTTTCTTCGCTTGAGTCAAGGGACTGGTACCTACCTACCTACCTACCTACCTACTTCCACTCTGTCGGACGATCCACGTAAGGGCAGAATATGGCTAAAGGATGTCGCTGGATTATTGGCTAATATGAGCAATATCAGAAATAATTATTTACCCCTCCTATTTGCTCATTAGCTTGTTCTAACCCACATACTAATCCTATATTGAGATCTCCGGATCTGCTAAGTCTTAGATGTCGAGCGACATGCTCAACCACCCCTGACGAGCGAGCTTATAAGCCCCCCGACGAGCGAGCGAGCTTATAAGCCCCCCCAACGAGCGAGCAAGCTTATAAGCCCCCCGGACGAACGAGCGAGCTTATAAGCCGTCCAAGCTTATAAGCCTCCCAACGAGCGAGCGAGCTTATAAGCCCTCCAAGCTTATAAGCCCCTCAACGAGCGAGCGAGCTTATAAGCTCCCCCACGAGCGAACGAGCCTATAAGGCACTGAACGAGCCTATAAGGCACCCAATGAGCCTATAAGGCACCAAACGAGCCTATAAGGCACCGAACGAGTCTATAAGGCACTAAACAAGCCTATAAGGCACCGAACGAGCCTATAAGGCACCGAACGAGCCTATATGGCACCGAATGAGCCTATAAGGCACCGAACGAGCCTATAAGGCACCGAACGAGCCTATAAGGTACCGAACGAGCTCTATAACCTCCGGACGAGCTCTATTACCTCCGGACAAGCTCTATTACCTCCGGATGAGCTCTATTACCTCCGGACGAGCTCTATGACCTCCAGACGAGCTCTATAACCTCCGAACCACCCTGAAAGAGATATTCGAGTTTCGCATTCGCATCCGCATTCGCACCCGCATTCGCATCCGCATTCGCATCCCATGGACGAAGACATGGCACACTGGTCTTGTGGTCCCCCATTCCGTGGGGATAGAGGTATCTAGTAGCGCAGGCTAGTACCTGCCACCATGGTTACCTGAGTTGTTACTAATACTTGTCTCAACGCAAGAGACTTGTATTCAGCTGTTCTCAGCTGCCTCGAAGTGGGGAGTAATGTTAGGGCTCAGGTAAGAGACCTCCGCATTCGTATCCGCATTTGCATCCTATGGACGAAGACATGGTACCTTTTACTTTCCTACTCATTGCCTTTTCCATTGACGGGTTTTTGGTGAGAGGTTTGGTTTTTAATAGCCATGGCATATATGTGTAGGCACACTGGTCTTGTGGCACCCCGTACCACGGTATAAGGGTACTTCTTTCCTAGCGGAAGAACATACACCGTGTAACCGGGGAGTCAAGAGCTCAAGGGCAGTCACTGGTCGGAGAAATCAACAAAAAGATTGTATCAAGGCTTCTTAGGATGATAAAAAAATCTTCGCTTTGTTATTTTCACACAAAAAACCCCGTAAATTCTCTCTCCCTCTCCATACTCCCTAAAAGGATTGCGTTCACCCACTTTTTAACGTCATAACAACATCCTCGCTAACGATGAATACTAACAAAACAAGAACTTTTTCCCAGACAGTCTCACCCCAAAACACGTATTCCCCTTTTCACATGTATCAAAACTTTGCTAGCATAATGAGAGACATTCTAGAGCCTTCTTTCTCCATTACCTACATATCCTCCGATCGGCTGTCCAAGACCGCATTGCCTCATGACACTCGAACAAGTTTCCTGCTCGGCTGTCAAAGTCCTCATCACATCATTCATGTACTTGACGTCCGAGCAAGCCTCGGCTGGTATCTGACACTCGAACAAGGCTGTTCGACTGTCAAAAACTCCGATATCATATATCATATCTGACACCCGAACAAGGCTGTTTGACTATCAAAACCTTTGTTTTGTCATATCTGATACTCGAACAAGGCTGTTCGACTGTCAAAACATTCGTATATCGTATCTGACACTCGAACAAGGCTGTTCGACTGTCAAATCTTCGTATATCGTATCTGACACTCAAACAAGGCTGTTCGACTGTCAAATGAACGATATCCTTCCCAACGACACTCAAACAATCTTATTCGAGCGCCAACATGCCCAATTACCTCATTTGACACTCGAACAAAGCTGTTTGAGTATCAAATCACTGCTTTTTTTCATTGACACTCGAACAAGGCTGTTCGACTGTTAGTCCAAAACAAGCAAATTCCTAAAACCAACGTCATATATTTAAATAACTCAAGAATAAAACTAGCAAAACCAGAAAAACACTAAAAAATCAAAAAAACTTCTCGCTACCTTCACATCCGACCCCCCTAACAAAAGTTGACGTCCCCGTCAACACAACCTTCCTACCTTTTAATCAACTGAATAAATAGCACAATACCTTTCCAAAAAAATCATAATCCCAAACATACGCACTGCAGCCAATAAAATCCAGAAAATAAAAAATAAAAAATAAAAAATAAAAAATAAAAAATAAAAAATCTAAAACGTACTACATCCCATATACCCATAAAACACTATAAAACAAATATAAAAAAATAAGAACCCATATCCTAAAAAAAAACAAATACCAATATACTAGATCCCATATAAAAATAAAAAAGACCCCAAAAAAAAACTAAAATAAATCCACTAAAACAAAACAAAAAAATTCATTCTTCATCCTCACCCTCACCATCCTCATCATAATCGCTACTAAGAAAAAACTCCAGGGGGAAGAAGGTAAAGGAAGGTGCTTGTGGTCATATGATAGGAGACTACTCTCTTTTTACCGGTACGACCTTTATTTTCATTCCACTCATGAGCATTCTTAGTCTGCATATGATCCGCGTAGGCGGTACCCATACCTCATCCTCCTCCTCATTGTTATCACGGGTGTTCGGTTGCTTTAAGAGATCTCGGGCTTTGTCCACTATCAGCAAGTCCTGCAGCGTTTCCGAGTTCATAGCATCAATATCCTCCTGCGTCCAGTGACCCAATAATCTCAGCACTTCAGGATCACAATCCTCCTCCGCAGCTTCTTCAATACGCATAGTCTTGTACCAAGGAAGCTGTTCGCCAGGAGAGGCTTTCCTTCGTCGCTTTCGAGTTTGGGGTGCTCTTCTTCTTTTTTGTGCTGGCCTTTTTCCAGCGGTCCGTGTACCACGTGTGATTAAGGCTGTAGAAGATGCTGCCGGCGCTGATGATTCTGCTGCTTCTGCTGCTTCCTGATTTCGGTTCTCCCGCTCTCTAGCTTCCACATTTTCCAGAGTGTTGATAAGATTATCCTGCCCCAATCGTTCATTGATTGACTTGACTAGCGCTATATATCCAGGATGGTATCTCCTGGCTTGCACTTCTAACACTTCCGGCAAGTCCTCATTTTCTAGCACCCATCTAATGTCCTCCGCCGTCACCCAATCATCTTTCTTCGTTCGTGGTGTTCTTTTCCGACCCAAGATTTCTACCCTGA
This sequence comes from Terfezia boudieri ATCC MYA-4762, assembly GCA_003788615.2. Taxonomy (NCBI): domain Eukaryota; kingdom Fungi; phylum Ascomycota; class Pezizomycetes; order Pezizales; family Pezizaceae; genus Terfezia; species Terfezia boudieri. The sequence continues at coordinate 196,357 of ML121563.1, read as the reverse complement.
ACTGTGGAATAATATCTTCGACTAAGTCCATTCCATGATTAAAAGATAACTGCTGCGCTGCGAGGGAACATTGACGTGAGAACTCAACTGATGGCCAAGGTGGGTATAGGTCTCCGAAGGCAGTTATCCACTCCAAACCCCAATATTTTTCTGTCGCTAGGTTATAGCTGCGGCGTCTTCTTAAAGCAAGATTATATACCGAGCCTAACCTGGCCAAATCATTTATGTTAATCTCCTCTTTAGCCTTCTTACAGGAAACACCCCATGTTTCTAGCTCTGCGTCTGTGGCTTGGTCGAGCAAGGATATTTGAGCTGCTGCCAGTGCTCCAACTCTCTCTCCCGCTTCCCGTGTTAGTCGAGCAATACCCTTAAGGAACCTCCATTGATTTGCTCCTCCAATAATAGACTTGATCGCTCCTTCAAACTGGGCATTGACCGTATTTTCGCTGGTTAAAATCTCCTTAAATCTTACCTGGAGCTCCCCCTCAGCGATAGTGAGTGGTCGGCTGAGCTCTTGACTAGAGGCAGATATTGCAGAGGTGTAGTTGGTATGCGTGGGGGTAGATGAAGATATAGGATGTCGCTTTTTCCGAAAACGTAAAGGTGTAACTCATGGGTCCTAAGAAGCAGACGGTTATTCTGAAGAGGAGAGGAGAAAAGACTCAGCTTCCCTCCTTCCTTCTATATATATTCCATATCCTCCAACCATCATAAACAGCGACATACTAAATAAGTCAAAACATACTAAAAACACCTAAAACACAGTTAATCTCAATGCTTAGACTTGCCCTGTAACACGTTAAGCAAACTTGTAACATGCTATACAAACTACATCTATTCATTCAAATCCATCTCGGCTTCCTCCTGTGGGTGACCTTGTTCTTCACAGTCCACCCCTGTTCGCGGATAGAAGCGTTTCAGCCTTTCTCCCAGGTATGGTAGCTTCATGTGGGTACTGTCTAACTCTTCCAGCAAGTAGGTACCCCGATCCCTGCGTTGATCTCTAATCCTGTAAAGACCAAGCCAGCGGTTATCAAGTTTTCTTGACCACTGCTTAGTTAATACAGAATTGTACAGAAGGACCAAATCTCCAACATCAAGGTCATTGGCCCTTTGTCTTCGGTTGCGATCAAAGAATTCTTTATTCGCCATGCGATTTTTCGCCAATCTGTCCGCAGCTATCTTCAAGTTTTCTTCTTTTCTTTCGAGCTGCTTTGCACGCATTGATAATAGCTGTTCTCTAGTGTATATCGTGTTCCAGTCCACCATTGCCCACGTCATTGCAGTTAGCTCCACTGGGAGGACGCAGTCTTGTCCAAACACCAGCGTAAATGGTGGGTATCCGGTCGATGCTCTTGTTGTTATTCTATCAGCCCAAAGAACAAACGGCAGATTTTTCGTCCAATTTTTGCCCAACTTGGCGAGCGCATCCACAATCTGCTGGTGGCCTCTCTCCACTAGCGCATTAGACTGTGGGTAGTATACAGCAATCGCAATGTTAACGATATTGTATTGCTGCAGTATTGTCTGCACTTCGCCTTTGTTCTCGGAACCATTATCACAAACCAACTTTGCTGGAGTCCCAAATCTAACTATCCATTCCAAAACGAAGGATGCCACTGTTTTCGCATTTGCCTTCCGAATTGCTTTTGCTTCTACCCAACCGGTGAAATCGTCCCGCATCGCTACGATATACCCACATCCGACATCTCCTGGCATGTGGATAATGTCAAGGCCAACCTTCCTCCACATCGCACTGTATAAGGTAGAGTGTAATTCTTCATCGTATTGGTTGGGTTTTCTACGTTGACATGGCCCATATGTCTGAACGTATTGCTTAACGTCATTAAATAAATTTCTCTACCAATATCGAAGTTTGACCTTATTGTATGTGCCGTTCCTCCCGCGATGTCCGCTCTCGTCATACAGCTGCTGTAATATGTGGTGCTTTTCCTCAGTGTCCCAAATAACCCTAGCTGGAGGTAGGTTGTGCTTCATGCGACAATAGAGATAACCTTCTCTCACCAAGAATTTCGTGGCATTATGCCTTAACCTTCGGTATTTTTCATCTGAGGCTCGTTCTGGCCTTCGCATTGTGGTAAGGAAGTATACTATCTCCTCGTACCACTCCGCCTCTGTTGCCATAACATGTAGTGAAATCTTGCATTTCGGCAACCCCTCTAAACCACCCAGTTCAGCACTAACGGCGTCCAAGTCAGCATCAAGTGTACTATCGAACTCGTCAGGATCCATTTCCTCAGGCGAATTTTTTCCCCTTTTTCTTCTTGATAACCCGTCGGGTCCTCCATGCTTTACTCCAGATACATGCTTAACCTCAAAATCAAATAATCGTATCCAAGCAAGCCATCTGTTTATCACCGACCCAGGTAAATCGGAGGCAGGTTGGTTTAGTTGATGCACTAGCGTATTCGCATTAATTTCCACCAAAAATCGTACTCCATATAGATAATTCCGTGTTTTCTTGAGCGCTTTCAGTAAACCACGGCACTCTAATTTCCCTGAATCGTAGGTTCGTTCTGTTCCTTTCCACACACCATTTTCAAACCTTGCCAGATGCCTTCTTTTCTCATTATCCGGTTCAGCTTGTTGCAGAATTGCACCTCAACCAAGCAATGATGAATCAACCGATAAGATGATCTTGCCTCGTCCCAGCTCATAATCAATCGGTTTCAAGGCCGGTGGACTAGTTAATTTCCTTTTGAGCTCTTCCATTGCTGCTTCTTGCTTCTCTCCCCAAACAAAGTCAACCTTGCTGCGAGTTAATAGGTATAACGGCTCCGCGATCCAAGCGAACTTCTCAATCCAAATTCAATAATACACACAAGTCCCCAAGAATGCCTTAACATCAGTGACATTCCTACAGGGTGGCCAATTTAGAATCTTCCTGACTTTTTCTTGATCTGGGGTTCTACCATTTGATCCACAAACAAAAGTAACTATCTTAAGCCCGTCTTTTAGAAACTCGCTCTTTTCGCCAAAGATAGTGGCCCCCGATCTTTCTAAATCAGCCAAAGTCTGATCCACCGAATAAATTGCTTCTAACACAAAGCGCCTAACGCTAGGAAACACTTCTTCAAAAGTCCCATCAGTACGTAAAAACCAATTCCTAGTACTTGCCCTCGACGCAACATCATCGATAAACGGTCTGGCCAACCTTCTTGCAATTTCAGCCTTAATTGCCTTTTTAATAACCCGATCAAAAACCTGAACACCATTAGTATAACCCTGCGGTAAAGTAGTCATTCGAAGCAAACCAAACGGAGTAACAAAAGCAGTTAAATCCCTAGATTCTGAAGCCAACATGCACTGATCATACCCCGAAAATAAATCCATTAAAGAAACTAAGGGATACCCAGAAAAATCTTCACTGAACTCATCCACTGATGGTGGAAGTGATGCGTCTTTGATCGTGACCGCATTCAGATATGTCGCCGCATTTATTAGCTGATATTTTCCATTTTTCTTCTTGACAAGGAACTATGGGTTCCTATATGGTCCAAAGCTAGGTTCCAGGGTTCTGCACTGAAGCCTGTCTTCACATATTTTCGTGACCTCCGACATTAATGCTTTAGGTATATGGAAGCTTGGCACTTGCCAAGGCTCGTGCGGAATCGTCGGTATGTGATGCGGTGGTTCGATTTCCTTCCTAAAAACTCCTTTTTGCGTGAAATCAAATACTATTGCTGCCTCTCTATTAAATAAGACTTCGATCAAGATTGCCCTTTCATTTGCCATAATACCCTCACCAATTCTTAACCTTTCAACTCTTTCTGGGGTCAGTCGTGATCCCACCGGAATATCCGAAAACTTTGATATAAGCCAGCTATCAGCATAGAGATTTGGGTGTATCCCCAAATTTAAACGTGACTCCTTTTGAGCCTCAAATAGAGTGTTATGAACGGGGTTGCCAGGGCACTTAGTTCCCGCGTCGACGTGGTAAATAGTTCGAGATATCACCTGCGATTGCAGGTGATTGGCGCGAGTGTCGAGGTATCGCACACGTAGGAAGTCTACGTGTGTGATCGGGTTTCAGGGGACTCTGGGCGAAACCAAAGTCAAACGAGGAGTCAAGGTCAAGAAGGCGAGGTAGTCTGAGCTACACTCGAGTGAAGCGGTAGAGATATATTCGTGGAAACAACTAGGTACAGGATTGAATACAAGTTGTTGCGTAAGGAGAAGAAGGGAATGAGAGGGGCAGAGAAACCTCGTTATATAGAGATCCGGAGCCTTCTTCCCAACGGAATACCACGGGAGAAACAGACAAAATACCGCAAGAGAAACAGACAGAATAGCGCAGAAGAATTGGCAGAAGGCAAGGGATCAGTAGGCAGAAGAAGTGGGTTCTGAAGGTAAGGCGAACGAGAAGGTACGAGAATGTTCTAAGAAACATATAACTTTTGAGGAACATCTAGATGTGGTGGAACCTTCGAGCAGGTTCCAGATAAGCGAGCTTTTTTCCTAGCTAAGACTTCCGGGATGCGGTCGGTTATCCTAGTGGGTCAAGGGTCAGGGTCTAGGGGCAGGGGTCAAAGGTCGGGATCGGAGGTCGGGATCGGAGGTCGTGGCTTGGTTATTGGCAGCGGAATAACAACCAGAGAACAAATTTTAGCACACCGAAGTCGTGCTGGGTCAGGGTCACATCGAGCCACACGCGAACGTAGGCTGGCGGGTGCGTTGGTCGCCAGCGTAAGGCCGGGGCTGGGGGTTCAAGGGTCAAGGCGAGAAGATCCGTAACAGTAGCTCCCTCTCTAAGGATGAGCTCTTGCGAATCCAAGGCGAGATTGTGGTCCAGGGCGAGGATGACGTCCTCGTCGTCATCGTCTGGAATGACGAGGGGGTTATGTCGTGATCCACTCATCTGGGTAGAGTGCGGGGTCGGGGCTTGAGCGGATAGGAAGCGTGGAATTTTTTCACAGCGCTTGGTGCATTCGAGAACAAGGCGGCAGGTTCCCAGGTAAGGTCGTCGTATCCTACCCAGCGAGCGAGATATTCAAGGGTCCGACCCTTGAAGCGTGAATCGACGATTTCGTCGATTTCCCACTCAGGTTCGTCTTCGATGATAACGGGGGGCGGAGGTGGCTGTATTTGGCCAGGCAGGGGGTCCGTGGAGGCAGGTTCAAGCAGAGAAACGTGGAAAACTGGGTGGATTTTCATCGAGGCAGGAAGATCAAGCTTATAAGCATGAGAAGAGACTTTCTGGATGATTCGAAACTTACCGAGCTTCTTAAAATCCAGCTTGGTCGAGGGGCGGGTTGTCTTGATATGCCGGCGGAGAAGCCATACCTCATCCCCTATGTCCAACCTGGGTGGGGGGATGCGGGATTTATTGGCTTGTTCCGAGTAGGTTGCCTGAGCCCAGCTCATTTCGGATCTAAGGTGAGCATCCAATTCTGCGAGGCGGTCCGCATACTCCTTGATTACCGAAGGTGCTGGAAGC
>ML121563.1:168817-187734 GCA_003788615.2 Terfezia boudieri ATCC MYA-4762 | reverse complement strand
ACAGCGAGTATTAGAGTGAGTATTAGAGCGAGTATTAGAGCGAGTATTAGAGCGAGAGTAGGAGCCAGTATTGGTGTGCACATATTCTATATATATATCTATTTCTTAGTACTTCTGTGTATATAATTAGCAAATATAATAAATATTTCCACTGTATATATTTAATGCAATTGGGAATTATATCTATATTCTACAGATGAATTTATTTGAAGATCTTCAGCATAGCTGTAGTGTTACTTAATATACGGTTCTAGGCAAATTAAATAGCTATCTGTGATCACTAAAATCACCATCCTGTATCACTCTGGCACCCATGCCATATAATGTACAGTCATACATTTTTTGATATACTGCTTTGATAAGGGGTGCACATGGTATACGGCCAGATGTGACATCGCTGGGAAACCTGTATCGCAACGGTATTCTCGACAATACAATGGCGAACATTTTAGCCTCCACAATACTTACTAAGTCAATGGTATTCTGAACAATACTTTCTAAGTCAATGGCATTCTATATAATACTTACTAACTCAACGGTATTCAGGACAACACCGTCGCAAACATTTTACACTCCACAATGCGTACTCGATCCTACGCGACACCACCAAAATTAAGTTGTCTAGCGCATTCGGAAATAAATCCGAGTTGTAAACTGACATTAAAGTATCAACAATGAGGGCACGATGCGACAGCACTACCAGTGCGATAACATCCCTCTTTTTGGTACAGTATCCATGAACTCTCTGTCCACCGGAATTGCCTGCGCTGGGCTGGTAATCTTGCCTTCCATATTGGTTGGGATTGTACAACTGCTGCGGCGGCCTGGGAGGTTTTGTTGCCATCTTCTTGAGCTCGGCTAGCTCCTCTTTTGTCACTCGCTGAGCCTCCAAGTGCTGCAGTTTCAATTCTTTCAGTTGGTTAACAATTTCATCCATTGGGTCCGCCCTCTCAGTCTTTCTTGAAGCCTCTTTTCTCATATCCTTCTGCCTACTGTCATTCTTAGCAATCTTAACTGGAGGAACAGCAGCAGCCTCCTCATATTCCGATTCGTCCTCCTCTTCCCTAAAGAATCTCGCCATTTGAGATCCTTCGTCCTCTGACCACTCTAATGCTGCTTGCTTAACATAGTCTCACTTATCTATAACAGTGTCTGGGTCCTTCAGATCGATATCGCATCTCTTACAGATCTTGTCACCTGCTCGAATTTTGAACGCTCGTAGGAATAATGTGACCCTCGTCCACTCATCCAATCTCCTTTTTTCCATTAGCATATCGGATCATTCACTATATTCGATAATAAAGGAACGATAGTCCCCGGGACTAGGATTGTCCTTCTTTCTTATCTCTGATACGATTCTTCTTAGGTCCTTAACAGTGATTCTTTTCAACTCAGAATCACTTGCTCGGAAATCCTTCAAGAGTTGCTCCTTAAGTCCTTCCCAATCGCATATCTTATAGGACCTGAGCGTCTTTAAGTACTTTCCAATTGCCTTCTCACAATATGGTATAATCCTCCGCACCTTCTGCTCTTCTGGCCACTCTCCTGCGAGGTTATCCCATTTAGTGATGAAGTCAGAGACATCTGTACCGTCGAAGTATGGCGCCCCTGGTTGGTCTGGTAATGGGTAAAATGCCACTGGCCCCAATGTCACGATTTGAACTTCTTGAGGCATAGTTCCTGGGCTATTTCTTCTTTGCATGACCTTGCACTTTCCCGCAGTCTTCAAACTTTCCCCCAACTCTTGAGGTACCGTTCCCTCGTCCTCTGGACACATTTTTGTAACAAGTGAGTTGAGCTTGACAAAAACCTCCTCCACTCTTCTACTGCAAGCACAGTTCTCTTGGCAAGTTTGCTGAACTTTAAGAGACCTTTTTCGCAAGTATCTATGCTTCCTATATTTCCTCTTCTTAAACCGAATGTACCTAAAATCGCGCTCCACTGATGAAGCGGGTATACAATTGCGCAATGTTGTTCGCTCCTCGTTCTGCTTTAACGATAAATCATGCATCGTGAAAGATGTTAAAGGCGAAGCTAAAGATAATGATGACTTCGATGATATTCTCTGAAATGATGTTCTTTGCTTCGATGTATTCTGCAATGATCTCTCTTCCGCGTCTGATCCCTCTGAGTGTTGTTCTCTTAAGCTTTTGTACAGCTCCCCTAAGATCAAGCCCGTAGTGACCCAAATCCAGTTTTCCAGCGATACTTTGGCTAGCATTCTGCTAGCCGCCATGATGACCTCATGTACAAAAATGCTGCCCACCATTAGGCAACATAATTGAAAAACATCAACCTTCCCGTATATCGTCATAACCGTTCGATTTTCCTGTATCCTGAGGTTCCCCATCTTTTTCTCTTTCTCTGAACAGCAACCTTGTGAACTCTCCGATCGAAGGGACCAAATATAAGGGTACTTCTTTCCTAGCGGAAGAACATACACCATGTAACCGGGGAGTCAAGAGCTCAAGGGCAGTCACTGTTAGGAGAAATTGACAAAAAGATCGTATCAAGGCTTCTTAGGATGATAAAAAAATCTTCGCTTTGTTATTTTCACACAAAAAACCCCGTAAATTCTCTCTCCCTCTCCATACTCCCTAAAAGGATTGTGTTCACCCACTTTTTAACGTCATAATAACATCCTCGCTAACGATGAATACTAACAAAACAAGAACTTTTTCCCAGACAGTCTCACCCCAAAACACATATTCCCCTTTTCACATGTATCAAAACTTTGCTAGCATAACGAGAGACATTCTAGAGCCTTCTTTCTCCATTACCCACATATCCTCTGATCGGCTGTCCAAGACCACATTGCCTCATGACACTCGAACAAGTTTCCTGCTCGGCTGTCAAAGTCCTCATCATATCATTCATGTACTTGACGTCCGAGCAAGCCTCGGCTGGTATCTGATACTTGAACAAGGCTGTTCGACTATCAAAACATTCGTATTGTCGTATCTGACATTCGAACAAGGCTGTTCGACTGTCAAAACATTCGTATATCATATCTGACACTCGAACAAGGCTGTTCGACTGTCAAAACATTCGTATATCGTATCTGACACTCGAACAAGGCTGTTCGACTGTCAAATCTTCGTATATCGTATCTGACACTCAAACAAGGCTGTTCGACTGTCAAATGAACGATATCCTTCCCAACGACACTCAAACAATCTTATTCGAGCGCCAACATGCCCAATTACCTCATTTGACACTCGAACAAAGCTGTTCGAGTGTCAAATCACTGCTTTTTTTTATTGACACTCGAATAAGGCTGTTCGACTGTCAGTCCAAAACGAGCAAATTCCTAAAACCAACGCCATATATTTAAATGACTCAAGAATAAAACTAGCAAAACCAGAAAAACACTAAAAAATCAAAAAAACTTCTCGCTACCTTTACAACGGGGGTAGAGATATCTAGTAGCATAGGCTAGTACCTACCACCATGGTTACCTGAGTCGTTACTAATACTTGTCTCAACGTAAGAGACTTGTATTTAGCTGTTCTTAGCTGTCTCGAAGTGGGCAGTAATGTTATGGCTCAGGTAAGAGACCTACACCTCTGGTGGAACCAATACTCTAGTATCCGTCACTAACTATGAGAGCCTGATCAACTCCATAGATATGAGTACTGTGTCATTGTCAGCATTAAAGGGATTGGCTATTGAAGTGTGTAACCTCTGGCATCGTCACCTCATATATATATTCTCTTCTTTATATGTCCATTATATTCCGTCATTATAGAAGTTGGTCGGTCGGGACGACCTCTAGGAAAGGGGGAGTACTATTATGGTTGAGATTATTCAGACCGGGCCAGCACCACCCGATGGTGGATGGCCTGAAGTTAACCCCGCTTTCCTATATATACGTATATATCCTGTATCTAGCTTTTGGCTCTTCGAGCAATGTTCTAAGTTCGAAGTCTACTTCTAAGTTCACACCGCACCCATACATGTACTCAGTTAGGCCCGAGTTATGTGATCTTGCCTTTGCTCGCTAATAACCTCCAAATACCCATATTCCGACAACAATGTCTCGATCACTCAGCTCACCCCTAACAATATGCAGAATATTAGAAGACTTCAAGAAAGCCTATAAAGCTATAGAGACCTAAGGCAGTAGATATAGGAAGTGCAGATAGTATAGAAGAGAGTATAGAGGATCTAGAGCAAGCTGGCAATACAATTATAAAGGCTATAGATAATCAGAATACTAAAGAATTGGCAGATATAGTATAGAAGCTAGAAATTACTGAATTTTCCAATATAAGTGCCCATATATATTAACCCCTAGCATTACTCTATACCTATATCAAGTATACTAATATAAATATAGATGGTAAATTGAGGTACTGGCATTGTATAGGCTTGTTCATTTATAATATTCCTGCTCAATAGTATAGAGGAGAAGGTATTTTCTAGTTTTCAAGGTGGATTAGTAGATACTGTGATTTCATCTGAGTTTTATCCCTAGCTAGTATGCGCATATTGTAGAGCATATTCGATAGTATTGGAATCCAATTTATTCGGTGTATAGAGGTAGTCTACCAAACGCAGCACTCTGGGATATTCACTGCGACCGGGGTAGTTGACATGTAGTCTGGTTGTTGACATGGATCATTACACCATCACGGATCAGAACTAGGTCAAAAACTGTACGTATGTCTCTTTTAAACAAAACGTACACAAACCCCATTGTTCTTTGCTATATTTTTCAAAAGCGACTACGGTTGACGCCAAGTTGAGCTAGAAAATTTGCGGTGGGAATCCGCGCAGATAAGCTAAGAATAGGAGATCCCCTCATTCTTAGCTTATGTGACCCGTGCATGCCACAGATCCAAACTACGCACCTCCCAATTTGGCTTATTGCCACCTCATTTGTCGTAGTTGTTTCACAACAAACACAACATACTGAACCTCTCGCCCAATACTCCAATCCCAATCAGTCCGTATATATTATATTGCCTATCTTGTTCGCACTGACTATGCATCATTCATTACGCGCTGGTTGAAAACAATGTCTTCTCCTCCAATTAACCTAAAAGATTGATCTGAAATTCAACTCAGTCACTGAGAAAGTTAAAGGAGGTAGTCACTTAGGTTTATTCATGGGGTGGCGGACTATGTTCTTTTAATACTAGCATTTCTTCTAAACTTAGTTCCTTTACCAACTTTGGGTTACTGAAGATCCTGGTCCTGACGGATTCAATGGACACGGTTACAAGATTGACGTCGAATGTAAGGGGATCCAGGCCGGAAAAGAAGAGGTGGGTTAGAGCCCAGGGCGAGACCCCGCAGATTATGTGGATCCCGGGGCACGTTGGCATCAACGGGAATGAAAGGGCCGACGAGGCAGCAAAGAAGGGGGCTATGGCTGTGGAACATCCCATCAAACGGATGATCACAGTGGCGGCAGCCAGAGCTATGGACTCGGAGTTATGGAGCTCGGCGAAATCGGAGGGAGAATGGGGGAGGGGCAGGTTGAGGGAATGGCCATTACGCTTGGTTAGGACTTTAATCAGGATACGGCAGGCAACGGGAGCTTGTCCTCTATGCGAAGGGGGAATGGAAGCATCAGAGCGGAAAGACAACCGTACTCATCACATTATGTGTGAGTGCAATTCGTTGGAGGAGGCGCGAAGGAGATCGGGGCTGTTTAACCCCGCTGCTAGAGGTGAGAGCAGGGGCCACGCGGGGTGGAACGTGTGGCTGGGGAAAGACGAGATATCTTGCACTGAGAAGTTTGTCAAGGAGGTATCGAGGGCTTGGAAGGCCGTCGGGAGATGGCCATTGGAGGGGTCCCTGGAGGTACCATGGAATCTCATGAGTACTTCTGAGTAGGCGGGAATGCGGATTAGGTGGGAATCGGCGGGATTGGGGGGAGAAGGCGGTGGGACGGGGTCTTCCTCTTTTCTTTTTCTTTCTCTTTTCTTTTGTTCTTTTTGTTCTGCCTTTTCTGGTTCTGCCGCTGCCAGGATACGCCCGCCAATCCCCACGCAGTTAACTCCCACACCTGCACCAGCCTATACACCAGCCAGCCAGTCGATTGGTGCACTCAATGCAACAACCCAACCCAATCGATCATAGTTGACGACATGTCAGGCAAGGAAAGGGGAAGGACTATCCGGGGACTTCAAAGTGGATCGGCGCAACCCACTACCTGCTGCCGGTCACGAAGCGACATAAACATCGATGACAACTTCAGCCACACACATTCCGCCACCGCAAAGTAACACCTGAGTGACTCGATATCAACAACTTGGAGTGGCATATACGCTCTGAGGAATATACCTAACAGAGCAGGGCCACAATATCGGTCAATGGGGCTTCCACACCGTCGGAAATTTTACCGGGATTGAGCTAAAGCTCAAAGTTGCTCCCAAAGGAGTTCCTCCCAAGTTCTGATCTAATTCCCGGAATACTCCATCTGCATTCGTACTACCCCCACCATTAGCACCAGTATCCAACACCGCCCCCAGACCACCCCCGACAACCAAGCGAGGAGCCACAGACCGCATCCCCAACAGAAAGTGAGCATGACAGCAATGGGATTAGGCGGGGAAGGAATGGGAAAAAAGATAGCAGCATATGACATGGCGTTAGCATACTAGAGAGAGGATGACTCAAAGTGGGATCAAGAACGGGAAGGTTTGGAGGATGAGGTTGAAAGTTTGAGGGAGGAGCTTGCTTGTTGGAAGAGAAGGGAGAGGAGGCAAGCAAGCGAAACACTCCTCCAAAAGACCCATGGACACCAGCACATATTGGCCGCAACGCTGAACGAGTGTCTACCAACACCGATCCCCCTCCGGTACGCACGTATGCGGAGGCAGCAACCAACACCACCTGGCAACCTACACCAGCACGAGCATCACCACGAGTCCCCGAACCAAACCCCCACCCCAAGAAACCTGTGGCTGCGGCACTAGTCTCGGCGGCACCAACCCCGAACCCTCCAAAAAAACCGACATCAACTCCAGCACGAGCAGTATTCTTGCATGCTGTCCCAACTAAGTACAAGCCCGGTCTGATGCGCGGCTGGATTGAAGAGGACAACAAGAGGGCCAAAATTGTGGATATTCGCTGGCTGTTTCACAGGTCATCTACATGGCGGAAGAAATCGAGATTTAGCATGGGCTCCGCATGGATAATAGATTCTTCCGCACCATGGAATTCGACTGGAAGAGATGACAATTTCACCGGAACGATTTTGTGGCTTTGAATGAGTTTTTCCACCTGCAAGAAAGGAGCATATGAGTGAAGGATGAGGGGGTTATTCTTAGTGGCAGGTGTGCTACTTGATTTGTTTAATTTTTCTACCGGCGCTTCCACCTGCGAGATGTTTTGATTATTTTACCTGAGTCCCTCTACCTGCGAGGGTTTTTTTCTGCTATGGGTCGAGGTTTCAGTCAGGGTCATCAAGCGCAAGCCTGTTTATGACAGAACGGGACCTCTGGTTCACTTGAGTTTCGCCTTTTTCCTTTTGCCATTTTGGCAATTAAATTATTTCGCGCGCCAGACCTGGCAGATTTACTAGCCTTGTCTTGAATCCACAGGGGTCTTCGAGTGGCTCCTCATGGTCCCTTACTGGGACCGAATAGAAAAAAAATTAAGTTTGAATGGCCCCTGGCGGGTACGGGTATGGAGGTTTGATGTTATGCATTACTCTCCTGGATTGGCCTCTTTGGTCCACCTAAATTCCTACAATGCGACAAATGGTATGGTATTCAAAGGAGCTGATTTCATTTTTGTTAGGCTGCATGGAATCAATCTCCAATAGACGACCTCGCAATCCTGAATCTAAAGGCCTTATGAACAAGCCAACAAGGTCTTAAGAGGAGGCTTTACCCATGGAAAGAGGAAGAAGAATGCTAAAGTAAGTCAAATATGAAAGAATTTATTATATAATTCTCATCATTTTTTAAGGACATGCAACAACCGGATATACCCCCTATGAGGCCTATTTAATACAAAGCTTACTACATTACCACTACCGGAATTATAACGAAGTAAAGCAAAACTTAAAGGGGGATGAATTCAACTATCATGCCTTATTTATTTCTCAGATGGCCAACCTGTCTCTCAACATGATTTTAATGACAAAGGTAATGGGTCATCCTTATTTAGTAGTGATTCCGCTTCCCTTAGGTACCTATCGACCTCTCACAATACAGTTTCTAATCAGGCAGAAATTCTCTCAAGCGGTATTCAGTCACTTGCTTCTACTCTGCTTGATCTGTCTCAATTGTTGCCTGAATTCAGGCTAATATTCCTTCAATGGTTAGCTAACTTTGAACTATTCCCACAGCTGGTCCCGTGCCCTATCGCACGGCCTAGACTAGCTCATTGGGCCTTCACACCAGGATCCCAGTAGACACCATATCCCAACAACATAGTTAAAGCTCCTTCATTCCCCTCATTGCCTCCCTTGGCCCTCCCCTCGCCATGTCCAGAAACTTTCAACAATCCGCCCCTAGAATAACCCCTCAGCCCTCGAGGCCATCGTCCAGCACTACCACAAGCCCCCCGCATTCCGCATCCCTCCAACCGTCAATGGCCGGATCCCTTGTTCCCTATTCATCGAAGGTCGCCAGGCCCAGTTAGATGATTTAGTCCATGTCCTTGGGTGCCTTCCCCCTGCAGCACCAGTATCCAAATGAGCATCAAATACAGCAAACTCCATGAGATATCTTAATTTGAATTTGAAGTATGTGTTGATTTTATAAAATCCTGATTCTGAGCGACACCACCTGCTGACCATCCATGATTTAATTTCCTACCAGCGCTGGGTTTCCTATTCTTCCAGCGGCTTCCCACTTGAGTTTCTGCTTTTCCTACAAGCACTTCACGATATGGTTTTTTGAGTTTTTATAAACCTGCGAGATGTTTGGAATGTTTTTCTGGTGTCCTTCTACTTGCGACAGGTTACCACATGTCAGCTTTGGGTCGAGCGAGATTCAGTCATGCCTACTTGGGTTGTAGGGCGCAAGCCTGTTGGGAATTTGACTCCCTTTAGTTCATTCTTTTGCTTTCTTTGCGCTGGACCTGGCAGATTATCTTGCCTTGTCCTGAATCCATCCGGGTTCCTTACTGGAACCGACTAGGAATAAAAACTAGTATCCCTTTTTTTTAATAAAAAAAAGGACATTCTCAATTGCTATTTTTCAACAAAGGAATTAGAGTTCCGGCAGTTGGACAAATTGTCCCTACAACACGAAGTACATTTACTCTGTTAAAACAAAAATCCACTACACCCGTATTGTCGCCGCCGTCGCTATTGCCGCAATCATTGAATCTGTATTGCCTCTAGAGCCACTTGCACATACGCAAGTATCCTACTTATGTCTGGTTGAGTCACCTCGGGGTTGTCAGGAACGCCACCCGCAATCCTGTGTATTTATTTATTTGTTTACCACCCCTGGACGATGCCAAGAATCCCCTAAAAAGGTGAAGCCGACTCTCGTCCCCTGGTACAAAGGAAAAGAAGGTGTGGGAGTTGTGAGCGTACAATAATCACTAACTCTCCAACAGAGAGGTATCTCTTGTGTGAGTGGATGTGTATCCGGAGGCGTGTGGGTGGGTTGGCAACATGGCGGCTACCACAGGAGCGGGTCTTGGCGACAACAACCAATAGCACTAGGCAGGATGTGTAATAGTGCACCAGCCAAGAAGCTGTGCGCTGTAGCTGAGTCATAATCTCATCGGCGTGGGAAGACGCCGTCACAGCCGCGCATAACCACATAAATCAACACCTGGCCCCGCGCGAAGCACGCATGTCTTTCACAGTTAACTTATGCCCACCCACGGGATCACTCAACCAGACTACGGCACCCCTCGGTTTTAGCACATCCACCGCGTCTGCCATGCATCCTCCACCTGACCAGGCACTCCTCACTGCTGAGAGGGAGCAGTACTTTATTTCACGCAAGTCCTACGCTTCTCTGCTTGTTAAGGGTCCTTACTAACTTTTTCCTCTTGTGCAGGGACAAGACAAATCTTGAAACAAATACAGGTCGATGAAGTGTGGGATGCAGTTTTGCTAAAGCTCATCCATGATGTTAGTCTTGTTTTTCCTTTCCTCTGGAGAATCAGCTTTCTAATTATTAATAATCGTCTGTAGGTCGCAAATTTATTCACTACGCAGCTGGCATCACGAGATCAGCAACTCGCAGCGCAGGGTCAGCAAATCGCAGTACAAGATCAGCAACTCGCAGCGCGGGATCAGCAACTTACCGCCTTACGTTCTGAAAACAGTCAGATGCAAAACCGTCTTGAGAAACTTGAAAATCGCTCTGAAAACGATGTTCTGGCCATCGTTCATCTGTCCACAGCTCTGAGTAAAGCCACCACTCCACCCGCCTTACCCAACCCACATCCGCGCTATGCGGGGTCAGTCACGCGTGCAAAGGCATGGCAGAAGGCGATTTCTCAACCCACCTCAGCTATCAACCAAGATCCACCATCAACTGCGTGGCAGGGTATCGATCCGAGAGCAAACTTAGTCTTGCAACTCAATAGGTTCACTTGTGACGAAGAGCAGAACATCGACTACCCTTCCGTCGTCCATTTATTAAACACATACTTCTCCCCGCAAACATCTCTTGGCTTCGGCAAAACCTATGTCCTTGACACTCACGAACGTCGTTACTTAAATGCCCTCGCTCCAGACATCACCATCCAACGCAATACCAGTTCTGCTGACCGCTTTAATGTTGCTGCCGTGCTCGATCTCAAAGGCACTGCTTCTGGGCCTGGGGGTAAGCTCGATACGGCTAACAACCTGGGCCAAATCTGGGACTACATTATGGAACTGGTAGAATGTCAACCTGGGAGGCGTGTATTCCTCGCGATGTTGACGGACCTAAAAGATGCGATTATAATAAAATACACCATTGGCTCCACGTATGGGCAGCTTCGCAGAAGTAGTCAAGACCCTGGCAGGTTAGTGCAGTACAAGAGAACTCCACTCGCAATTGCCCTCACACACCTGTATAATGAACTTACGGAGGAAACTGCAAACCCACCAACGCTTCCATTCCACCCTGGAGCTGGTGAACTAGTCCATGTCCTTCAGCGACAGTCCAATGCTATCGTTGCAGTTTACCGTTCTCCGGAAGGAATAACCCAGGTTGTTAAAGCCGCTTCCAAACCCGCCTGGACCGAGTCAATTAGCTCTGAAATCAATGTTCTGCAACTTCTTCAGACTCCAGGCAAACCCAAGTCTATCCCAGAGCTTGTCTACATCCACAATCACGAAGTGGCCGGCAAGTTACCCGAGTTTGGAATTACACCTGTAGGACAGTGTATTCATTTAGAGCTCTTTAAGGACCCTGCGGAGTTTAGGGTTTGTTTGGAGGATGTTCTCCAAGCGCTGGGGTGGGTTCATGAGAGAGGAGTGGTGCATAGGGATGTGAGGACGGATAATGTGGTTGTTTATCAAGGCTGGGACGCTGAGAATATAGGCGAGATTGACAGGAAATGGAGATATAGGGGTTTGTTGATTGATTTTGATAGAGCGACAAAGATTGGGATTGACTGCGTTTATGAGGGAGGGTATATTTCTTGTCCGTCGGAGTTGCTTCAGCGAGCACGGGATGCTAGCCATATGGATCTCGACCATAATAATGAGGATGATGGGGATGAGAATTCACCGTTCGAAACTCTCCTCTACAAGCCCCGTCCAGTCCACGACTACCTTGCATTCATACTGTTGATAAACACGCTTATCTTCCCCTTTCCCCTGCGCTGGTTCAGTTATAATCGTATAGAAATGGTGAATTCAGCGGAACAGAAGAGGCTGGTGAGGTTGTGGGGCGTCTTGAAGACCAGTGACCCATGGAGACACATGGTGGACTTAGCGGAGCAGGAAGTGAAAGAGCTGGATATGTGGAGAGTGCTGCTTGAGTTTTTAGTTTGGTTGTAGATGCGGGAGCTTGTCTGCTAAAGTTTCATGTCCACTTATATCAAACGTAGTGTTTGTATATCATAGAAACCTCAAATAAATCAGGACCAAGTTAGATGTCTCGATATAAGAAACCTGCGATGCGGGAAACTTCTTGATATAGGTAACTACCTTGTCCCTGGTGCCGCCAGAATAACGTAGTCTGTTCCAGCAAACACTGGCACGGTCGATACCACCATCACATCAAACCTCAATGCGTTGGTCAAAGCCCAAAGGACGTTAACATGAGTGTGCTACACCTGTCCTAGGGCCATGTTTCTCTCTACGCCTCGACCGTCGGCGGGGAGGTTTGTAATTGCTGTGCACGCGTTGATAGCCACGCAATGACTTAGGGAGCAAAGCAGCTCAACCATCCTGTTGGCGAGCATGCTTTGTAGTTCTCGGCCCTGATGTCTCTATTAGTATGAGGTGCGGGAAGCCGTGAGTCCAGTAAAGGAATGGAATGGATATTTGCGGAAAGCTGTGAGTTCAGTGAAGAATTTGATTACTAAAGTAGGAATTAAATAAGCGATATATAAATGTATAGACGCTGTAGTCGGTAGAATCCTGGGCCAGAATCCTGTGCCAAACATGGCACATGTGCAAGCCGTGTCTACATTCGGCACCTCCAACCACGGCATGAAGTAGCCGCCTTGCCGGTCGCCATCCATTGGAATACCCTGACATTGAAATGTTCCAGTCACATTTAGAAACGATTGATGCGGCTAAAGCATGTGTACCTAGGCACTAGCGATCGCGCTCTGGCAAGTAGCTCGTTATGCGTTGATATTGGCACATTTCGACCAAGCAAAGCGTATTTCAATCCATGCCTACTTAGTGTTTCACCAGGTGTCTCTTGTCGGTCTGTAACGTGTTGGCAGCGCTCGCACACGGGTATGTTGCACAGAAAACACCGTTATATAATTAGAGGTTGTCACCAATTAAAGCAACTTGTGAAAGACCCATGTTCGAGGTTTTTCATGTTCGAGGTTTTCCAGTTCTCTGTTTACCGTGCCCCCGTAGAGAGAGTGGTATAGCGCTGTATCTGAAACATGTTTCATAAAGTCAGTGGCAATTCATACAATTTCCAGGGGCAATACAACCGTTTTCTCGTTGTGTATAAATTCCCCGAAAGTAAGTCTCACCAAGTACGATAGGGGGTCACCCGTACAACCTAACTTTGACCTCTAATAAATGTCAGAACTATGAATGCATATAGAGCTTGTCAACCAGACTAACGAATAGCGGATTTAAAGAAGTCATCGTCGCAAGTTAGCTTAGTCATTCTTCTTTTTCCTATTTAGGTTAGTATGTATGTACCGTACTACCTATCCTGCCTCTTGGCATGTACTATAACATTACTCGAATTGTCTTATACAAGATTTTACTTTTCTTTCTCTTATAACTTCTTCAATTTTCAAATTCTTCTAATTCTAAGAGCGAAGCCTTCCTCTACAAGTCTAGTTCTATTAAGATACGCTTTCATTTGATTGTTTAGATATGTTGTTGTTGTGGAGTTAGAAAAGTTCTTAGATGTCAATTTAGGGGTTATGGGCAATATAAAGGTGGGAAGATCCATGTCATCAACTTCCCACAGGATCCAAGGGAAGTCTTCCATACATCCTTCGCCTACCACATGAACTAACACTCATGGTTTTTCATGTACAGGATGAGTCAACCAACAACGCTCAGGAACAAGAAATATTGAAGGATTTCGAGAACATTCCCCGTGCCAGGGCTTGAATGAGGTGTCTTTGCAACCACAATGGTTAGTACCGAGACATGGTACA
The DNA here is from genome assembly GCA_003788615.2 of Terfezia boudieri ATCC MYA-4762. Lineage (NCBI taxonomy): Eukaryota > Fungi > Ascomycota > Pezizomycetes > Pezizales > Pezizaceae > Terfezia > Terfezia boudieri. The sequence continues at coordinate 174,003 of ML121563.1, read as the reverse complement.
GGATGTATTTCATATTCCTAGGGATCATTACGAAATCAGGCTTATGCGGCCTCAGTTACCTTGTATTCAGCTCGGCGTTGTTTGGCAACCCCCTGTCTAGTTCCAGATTATACATATATACAGTTCGTGAGATGCGACCAATGTCAATCACCTTCCCCCTTCCTTCAAAATAAACACCTTTTACCCACCGATAAATAATTATTAGGAAAATGGTCTGCAGTCTATCCACTTTTTTTTAATAGAACGAAGCGATACCATACGGCACGCAATAAATCGAGCAAAGTGGAGTGACAGTGTAGACAAGCAGGGTAAGGGTGAGCAGAGCGTAAGGAATAAAGAAAAAGTTGGATGCAAAAGGGAAGAGAACCACCGTATATGTATGTATATAACACAGCATTCCGCGTAACATTCCAAGTGCAAAGAAGTACTGAGCTTATTTTTTTAGCAGAAAAATACTTCGACTACCATGGGGACAGATTCAACTATAGCCGGATTCAACAACTCGTATGCCACTTACGGCAAGAACTCAGAAATAAGACCCCCAGCCGAACTAATGTTGGTTACTATGTCTAATACTAATCCTGCCTACCTAGACTATGCAATAAGATGTGGATCTATGCAAATTAGTATTAGACAGAGCAACCGACATTAGTTCGGCTGGGGGTCTTATTTCTGAGTTCTTGCGGTATTAGAGGATGCAACTGAATTGGTGGGCGATTTGTGCTTTTTGGCCCATAGAAATCCGTTCCACACCGTCTCAGATCAAGAATTTTCTTCTTGGGGATAAAGGAACATCGCAACACAGAACTATTGTTTCTTGAATAATCCCCGCAATTCCCAGCTCTCAGAACTGCCAACTCACTGTCTCAGTATCATCCGAGACACCCAGTGCATAATGCATGGGTAGCACAAATACCAAATAGTGCCACTATGAATTTCTGTGTTGACTAGGCGAAATCCTACCTGAACAAGGTCGAAACACTGCTCGAATGTAGGTTCAATAATAACCATATATTCTACGTTGGCTAACCCTTGGTGTTTGCTCAAGTTAACCCCATCATCATATCCCAATGAGGCATCCTAGTCCTAAGAGAACTAGAGCGATTGGTACGGGGCAAGTAAGCAGCATGGCAGAAGGATTTGAAGTTCGATAATACAGCCAGCAATGACTTTGACGGTATCTTCAATGGCTTTTCAATGCTATTGACTTCTCGCTTATGCGAGGCATCATTAGTGTTGCTGTGGAAACGTTCAGAGTATTACTTGGCTCAGGGTAACGCTAAGCAGCAATGGAATATTCGAGGTATCATTTGTTCCCATCTAGAAACTGAAAAGTTATTGTATTTTTCTATTCTTCTGCTGGAAGGGCGAACAAGTTCAAGGAAGCAAGTCAAGCAACGGAGGAAGCGCGCAGAACAAGTCTAAGCATACTTTTTAGGTTTTTTTATTTTGAGGGTATTTATAAGAGAATACAATACTTTTACGGCTCGCATTTACGGCTTCCCTCGCAGGGAACATTTGAGGAAGCTCTATTGGCTGAGCTTACGAGTTTGCTTTCTTTTCTTATCATGTCCGCCAGCTTAAAACTCTCTGATCTTGGCCTATGCACTTACACGCTGATTGGCCCCCTTGGCGAACAACCCAAGATCAATAACTTTTGATATGCAGTAGGTTTGAACTCGCAACGCGTTACCCTGAACTCCCAGTGTGTTACCCTGAACTTTGCCCTGTCTATTTGCTTCCCCCGAGCATTCCAGACATCTTCATAGTGTCAGACATAGCAGGGGTTGAGCTTTGCATTACGAGTAGCTGGTAATAAAGCTATGTATGTACGTATGATATGCGGAGAAACTCTGCGTTTCCCAATTGCAATACCAATTATGCCAGATCGAGAACAGCTGCAGGAAAGCGAAGAGCATTGAGTGTGATGTCGAAAGTGACTGGAGCCTCGAAGTAGCTGGACAGCATTGCGGCAATGATGGTCGAGACTGCGAGACTGCAGTTGTAGATACAGTAGAGTACATGTACGGAGGGGAATGGCATATACATGTAGGTATATATAACTTTATACTATACATACACATACACATACACATGCATAGGCATGCACACATAAATATGCCCATTGTGAATGATTTATTTATTTGGAATGGAAATCGAAGGTACAACTAATATGAACAGGGTTGTTATTCAGAAAAAACTCCTTTTCCAGGATCTTCTGTTCCAGTGCCATGGCTATGCTCCTGCTAGCCTTTGCTTCCGTTGCCGCTTCCGAGCCCGTAGGTGCATCTGCAGTCTCCACATCCTTTGGCACAATTCCCGTCTCTCTAACCACTACCGCAGGTAATACAGCGGAGGGAGGATAGGGGGAAAGCCCAGAAGCGGAGGGGGAAAGGTGTAATATTGGGGATAGGGGAGAAGAAAGTCGGAAGGTAGAACAAGGGGGGTTCTCATTCTCTTGATTCACCACTGCACCATGCTCTGGTATACTGGATCCACCTCAGTAGGTGCTTCAGAGGGGTGGTTTGTTTGTGGCGTTTTGTATCTCTGGGGATATCAAAGCTTGAGGGTCACTAAAGGAGGTACTGATTGGAAGTTAGCCATCATCCCGAATAAAGTTTCCACAGATTGCAATGTTTTCTTACCACTGAGTATGCAATCCCAGCAATACATGATCTGGGCTTTCGACAGGTCTATATAGCTCAATCTGCGGACTGCCATGTATTCCACATTACACACAAGGAAATGCAATGCGTGATCTGAGTGTCCAACAGGCCTCTCTGCGGACGGCCCCGTGTTTCAGCAGGTCTATGCAACAATATTGAGGGAAGGTCAAGTATGACAGCCTATGTGAGCCAGTGGATTCAGGTTCTTAGTAGATTCAAGCTGATCCTATCCATCTATCCTATAAAATCAAATAGAGTCGGAGGGAAATCGATAGGGAGGGAGCATAGATAGTCTGTAGCAAGGTCAGTCCAAACGGAATGTGTGGCGTTGGTGGAACGGCAGAAAGGAAGCAGCCAAGCAGGAAGGGAGTATCCATAGTTAGATGCTATAGACAATCAGATGGGGAGGGAGTTTAGATAAGTTAAGTAGGTAACCCTATAGCCAATTGCATACATGTGATTAAATCAATCTAGTATATTAAAAATAGTTAGTATACAATATTTGAAGACTTAACTTATAAATAAGACTAACTATATTTATTTGTTTTTTGATAATTTAGTAATTGCGAAGTAGGCAGGTAGATACCTAGGCCTACCTATTATATATTAAATTCACTAATTCCTAAACTTAGTAGTTAGTCAATATAATGATTTGTAGTTGGGAGAACTATATGCTTGCGGAATAAATCTATCTACACAGTAAGTCAATAAGTAGGGTGAATTTACGGGAGTTAATCCCAATCAAAATGAATCCACGGAGTAAAAAAATCCACAAGTCGACAATTATGAATGCCATCGCATTCAGCAATCATGGTGATTGGCAATTTGGGACGCAGTCTCATTCGGAAATAATGCTGATTGGCAGTTGGTAAGTAGGGCACTACTAATCAATATGATTGCCGAGTATGGGATTGGATCCCCATTGCCTAATACATAAATGATACGACGAGTATAGAACGAATCGTAACCTTTCATATTCGAGTTCCATTCATATTCAAATTTAAGCTCAAATAAATTTATTTCCTCTCTACTCTTTAAGTTCGTAAAGTCCCATTTAGACCAAAAATGAACTTCTTTCACCCTCAAATGGCATAATGTAATGTTCCAATAGACAGGAACAGAAAATAATAACATGCCCTGGTTGGAAATTAAGTCGTTGCTTGAATGGAGGAATAACTAGATCTCCACCTGAAATTTGCCGCAACAACGCATAAAAAGCCATCCATTTTTATACTCAGACTTATCTTTGTGGGGTCCTGAAGAAAGATCCTAATTAAAACTATGGCTTGGAACAAGCTCTGCGAGTAGTAGTCCAGCCAATATGTGGCGAGACTTTGCATGCTGCCCTACTATTGTTAGTTTTATATTAGGGCAATCAAGATTCATTTTGAAACGTAACATACCTATATTCTTGCAGGTAATTCAAATGCATTGAAGGATCTACTGCCTGGAATAGTAGTGAAATGGATTTGATTAAGGGTGTTAAGCGAGAGCAAAACAAGAACGAATCTTTTAAATGAGCCCCTGTAGATATCAAATCTCGAGAAAGTACAGGATCCTTGATACCCTTTTGCCCTGTAGCAACCCAGCGTGCAAAGTGATAAACTCCACGTTTATCTGCTCCATGCCTTTTAATACCTTTTTAATGCCTTTTCGAAGTGCTGATGACGAACATCCGAATCCTCTGGCATAGGAGGTGGAAAAGCTTTAGCCAACACAGCTATAGCCCCTTAGACAGAAGTCCTCATCTTTACAGCTTGCACACTGCCAAATGGGATTTCCAATGCTTGCTGCCAGTATACCATAACCATTTGGCTGCCTACCATTTTTTTTGGCTTTCCTGGATATTTAGTAGCCATACATGTAGCATGCCACACAAGAGTAAGAGGTGCATTAAGGCGAACAATCGGAATAGAACCGGTATTATCGACGATCGCAATAGAAGCCGTGGATGGAATAGAACTGGAGTTGCCTCGGATATTTTAGCACATTGTCTCTTTCGGACAATAGTGAAGGGGGGAGCAGCAGTGGTGATAACAGTTAAGGCGACAGCGGCAGAGGAGTCAGCGGTGGAGGGAACAGCGGCAGCGGCGGAGGGAGTCAGCGGCGAAGGGAGTCAGCGGCTGAGGGAGTCAGCGGCGGAGGGAGTCAGCGGCGGAGGGAGCCAGCGGCGGAGGGAGTCAGCGGCGGAGGGAGTCAGCGGCAGCGGCGGAGGGAGTCAGCGGCAGCGGCGGAGGGAGTCAGCGGCAGCGGCGGAGGGAGTCAGCGGCAGCGGCGGAGGGAGTCAGCGGCAGCGGCGGAGGGAGTCAGCGGCAGCGGCGGAGGGAGTCAGCGGCAGCGGCGGAGGGAGTCAGCGGCAGCGGCGGAGGGAGTCAGCGGCAGCGGCGGAGGGAGTGGGCGGCAGCGGCGGAGGGGGTCAGCGGCAGCGGCGGAGGGAGTCAGCGGCAGCGGCGGAGGGANCAGCGGCAGCGGCGGAGGGAGTCAGTGGCAGCGGCGGAGGAAAGCGGCGGAGGGGAGCGG
>ML121563.1:153283-168792 GCA_003788615.2 Terfezia boudieri ATCC MYA-4762 | reverse complement strand
GAGGTATTCGCATATCTGAAGTTTTTTTTTTTTTTTTTTTTGCTCTGTAAGACTGGCTAAAAAAACTTAATTTTTTAGTACAAACTTGTGGGAATCACTTATACTTAACATCGGATTTTTTTTAGTATATGTAGTCGCGAATGCTTATATTTGACATGAGTTGTTACTTGTTAGTGGTATCCTTAAGATACTATTTACATTCAGATCCACCTTCTAATTATGCTTACACCTTTCTGTATGTAGTCTTATATTAGATTCACATCATGCCGCTCGTCGAAGTGCCTCACACTATATAACGTCACATTATAGTCCGGTACGTCATCTTTATAATTTAGGGAAGCGTGTGATCCACCATCACAACTAGGTTTATTACGTTACACCATTTATTTCATCCTACTCCAAAAGGGTGGGATTCTGTTATCTCAGCAGCCAGTAGACATGGTGTAACCGCCCTAGGGGGAACGGAAGTTACATCTAAAACACTAATACGACGTGCCTATAGCTCTAATTATGTGCACCTGTATACTGCTGACAAAACAAGATCCATCGTGTTGTAGTGAACATTAATGGCAGTTAGGGCGACCGAAGGCTTTCTTGCCTAAACCTTTTAACGTCGGATGTTATGCCTATAGTTGTGGACGTACACGTCCGACTGGTGGAGGGCCTTTGAATAAAGACGTCTTTAAAGCTTTTCAGCGGCTCTACCTTTGACATTGTCCGGTATATTAGAGCTACTGATCAGGTGACATGAAAAATGAAAGAACTATAATGATTAATATAACACGAACTCGACCACGAATGAATCGACTCGGGAGCAAGCGAGGGACGGATACATAATGAGTCAATGTTAGCGTGCGGTCATTGATTCGTGTTATGGTATCCTCAGGCCTAATTAAAGGGGCTGATCCGATCGCTGTTTTATTGGAAAAAAAAAAGGATATACGCTACCATAGGGTCATTTCCTGGTACTACTGTTTTATTTGTAATTACACTGACAGCAAATCAAGTTGACCAAGGGGAACATTTAGGCAGATATAAGCATAGACCACATCAAACTGGGTAAGTACCCTTGGGGGCTAAGGGTGTCTGGTGCACGATATCGATGTAAGGGCGCGTGTTTTATTGGGGACACATGGGGGACATGGTGCTTACCCTCGAGTTGAGCTGAAATAGATCAAGGACCATGTATATAGAACCAGACAACCTGACCTATACGAGCGACCGATCTCTATTCATTCGAGCCTTTGAATAGCACTTTAGCCAGTCTAGCCAATGGTGAAGGGTGAAGTCCATGTAACTAGGCGATCACAGTAACTCTAACTTTCACTAATACTCCGATGTGGACCGCATACGTACAGCCGCAAGGGTTATTGCGACTACCCCCGGTGATCCATCGAGCAAGTTAAACTGTGGCTAACCCGAACATAATCATTTGGCTTCTCCACAACCTTGTACCCCTGGTTGGTCCGGTCGTCCAACTTCTTTATTAGCACGCCTAAGGCTATGAAGCGGCCCCGATCCCTCATCTTAAAAGACTCGGTACACCCTCGGAACAACGGGCTACATAAACGTCCTGCCTCCCGAGCCTAAGAAACAATATAACCGAAATAACCCCTGCCTCCACCTCCACGCCCTCTTTTCCGGCCAGTCCCCGAGTAAATATGCCTCCCCCGCCACGCTCTTGCCAGCCCTTCCCCTGATTACAAAAGAGATTTGTCGCATCCCCGTATACCCCCTCCGTCTCTCACGCCAGATCGAGGTTGGAGAAGAACGTCTCAACCAAGTCTACTGTCCGCTCCTCTCCCCCGTCCTTTATCTTCTTCAACCACCTCCTCCTATCATCCATCTCCTCCCATGTCCCCCACCTTCTTCCAATCTCCTCCCCCCGTGGACACACCAGGGCTACGTGCCTGCCTGTCTCCACCTCTCTTCCGCACGTCCTACACATTGGGTCAACTGAATCATCTAGCCTGTTCCGCCAGCTCTGAAGATTTCCTTTGCCTGTTCTGCAGTGGACATATCTGACTCTTGCTTTCCTCTCCCACCTGACTACTCTCCCTCCCCCGCTGCCTCGTACCTTCCTTTCTGCCTCTCTCATTCTTTTCCACTCCTGCCTGACTCCCCCCTCCGTAATTTGCAGCTCCCCCTCTACCACTCTCTCCGCTCCTTCTTTCGCCAATGCATCAGCCCTCTCATTTCCTGGGATCCCTACATGGGCCTTCACCCATCCCAGCCTAACTGCATTCCCCCCCAACTCCCCTTGCCTTTCCTTGATCGCTTGTATCAGCTTTCCTAGGTCCGCCGTCCTATACCTCCCCCGCCTCCCCGCTTCCACCACTGCTGCAATTGCCGCTTGGGAATCTGTTAGGACTAGCACCTTCCAATGTCCCAAAGCCCCCTCGACTGCCTTGCGTAATCCTGCTATCTCTCCGTCCCACACTGTAGCCATTCTCCCTAGGCCCACACACCCCTTAACTACCCCCCCTTCCGAGCACCACCCTCCTCCCACTCTACCTGCCTCACTCATGCTCCCATCTGTATATATCACTACCCCCTCCCCTTTGGCCTCCTTAATCTTCTTGACCCATTCTTCTGCCTTGGCTCCACTTGTCAATCCCAAGTCGGTCACCGGCACCACCACCTTCTCCGCCCCCCCCCCAGGCTCACCATCTCCCCCCCTTCCTCCACTAGCCTCCCCACCTTACTCAAAATGGCTGATATTACCGACGTAAAGCCATCCTCTTCCAGATGAGGCTCCCCGAAATCCCTCCAGTCTCGACCCTCCTCCCTTTGCCCCACCCACAGAATGTCGTTTAAACGAGTGCTTTTAAACGATCTCGTTTTGACGCAAGTTGCCCCGGGTGATGCCAAGTGGGGGTGGGGTGGGTGACGCTCAGGTGATGTGATGATCATGTGCTGTCATGTGATGTCGAGAATGATGTGATCCCGACAGAGTTCTTTCGGCTAAGTCGTTAACACAACAAAATCTCAACAAGCATGCCTCGGAAAAGCCAACGCAAGTTCCTGATAGAGTGGTTCCTGAAAGGTATCGAGAAAGACAAGTACCACCTACAGGCAGAGTCCTTCCAGAGTTTCCTGCAACGGCATCGAGAGAGGGTATGATAAAACGGGGGTGCATAAGCCGGTAAGCGCAGGGTTCGGAGGTTTGCACATTTCTTGGGTGCGGGTGCGGCTCTGCTTACCTCACACCTCATGACATCAATCCACGTGTGAGTCAGCTGATATCAACCACTTGCGCGTCAGCTGACCGCCAAGATGACGACAGAGGTGGAGGCGACACAGGTGGGGACAGAGGCGGAGGCGACAGCGGCGAAGCGAGGAGATGGCCGCGGAGATGGAGGCGACAGCATCCGCGGTGGCCTATCTTTCCCAATGAATCTTCTCTTCTCATGAAAGACCCCAAGTTCACCTTAGCCTCCTCCAATCCATCCGATTCTGCATAATCCCCCTCCCATAGGCTTATTTAAACCGTTGAATAAACCGGACAAACACAAGGTTTGGTAAGATATTGATGCTGTATGTAGGTGGCAGCCAGCGGAGGGTATAACCGAGTATTCACCTCTGTCTTGCATATCCTTTCGCATGTTGTCTGTCGTTTCATTAGCATTCTTCTTCATAAGGGGCCGTTCAAGCGAGAAGATGTGGATGCGACAGCAGCAGAGGATATGGTGGAGATTTGCCGGATTCTCAGCTTGGCTTGGCTGGCTTGGCTGGCTTGGCTTTTGCCGATTTTGCCGGTTTCACTTGGCTCGCTGGTATTGACTGAGTTGCTGCTTCTCTGCTAAATAACGTAATGGTCTGGGTCTGGCTTTTGCGGCTCAGACCGTCAAGCAAGCAAGCAAACCTAGTCTGGTTGCAAAACCTCTCATAGGCGCAAGCGAATGCGTCGGCTTAGAGTCAGTTCGAACCTCATAACTGATCAACTTCGAAATCCAGGGCCCATGATGCAGCCTGCAACATATTATAATGACACGAAAAAGTTAACGATAGAAACCTCCTGTAGGCCAGGATAAAAACGGGAAAACCCCCGAAACTCCCGAAACCCCCAAAACCTCGTTTTACGCATTCCCAAATTCTAGCCCTTGAGCCTCAAAGGCGAAACAAATGTCCAATGCGCCCCCACTTTTCGCCAGCTCTTTGCCTCCACACATTTCGCTCCATGTCCCTCCAACTCCCTCCTTATCCATGTCTGCCAAATGCCAAATCCCACTCCGGTGACCTCCTATTGCGATCATCATTGGCCAGTCACAACTTGAGTCATCCAACTGTAGCTCCCTGCTCTACACAATCCTATCCATCGCTGCTGTTCTCTTCTCCCTCACTTCCAGCTAGCGTGGCGATACAATCATTGAATGCTGTGATGATCCTGTCGTACATATTACATCTAGCACCATCTCCAGCTGGAGTTCCAAGTTGAATTTTTCTTGTCAACCCTTTTGCATCCAATTCTTCCAACTCACGGGGATCCATTTGTTTGTAGAATAAAATCTCCCGAAGCCCAAACGCAAGCTTTTTGAGGGGATTCATCGCATCATGGAAATTGTCCAATACCCGTTCTTCAAAAGCCCATGTAACATCATCCTTCTTGATAGATGCACATAATGGACTTGCCAAGCATTGTACCCACGAGTTCAACGTTTTGTAAGGGTTCATGATGCATAACCAAATAAGCACGTAAAAAAAGGACTCTAAATCGTGTCTCCAGGTATGACATGTAGGGGTGCCGGGGGTTTGTAGAAGTTCGAGGGCCATGAAAGGGGCAGTACCAGTAATACATAGAGACTGCTCCTGTGAATTGGAGAGCTGGTGTGCATAATCGAGGTCAATCAAAAAGCCTTTTAAGCCTGAAGTGCTACGCATCCTCATGATATTGTAGATCGAAACATCGCAATGCAATATCCCGGCTTTCTCATATAGTGACCGATGGCCTATTTAAATCAAAGCGTTAGTTAAAGGACTCAAAGGACACGAGTGAAAGAGCATATTACGTACAGTTGATAGCATCACGCAAGGTTTCAGCAAGGTTCAGAGGTCGGATCCCACTGTTCAATGGCTTACCCACGTTCCGAACTACCATAAAACTGCGAGCGCGAGCTTGCACTACTTCCGAATCCTTGGGCTTATTAGTCTTGGAAGGACGACTTGATTCAAGTTGACTGCCAGCACGCTTCCTCGATTCATTCAATATGGGAACTGGTTTGGGTCTTTCTTCTCTCTCATCCTCCGAGTGTATTGTCTGCATAATAGCTGCGCCACTCTTTCTCTTTCGACGACCCATTTCTCCTGTTTCCTCCGGTAGAATCTTCCATTCGACGAGTGTTGCTTCTGTATAGTCAAAGTATTTGCGAACATTATTTTCCACCCGGCTGTTCCTAGCCACAACATCAGTATCACCGGCAACAATAATATCCAGGCATCCAAGGACCTCCTTTTCCTTTGCCACCTGCCATAGGGTACTCTCAGAAGTAAGCTGTGTGTCCCGCCAGGCCTCTTTTACAACACACATCTTCGCTACACACTCCGTGCATGTACTGCAATTGTTATCGGCACATATACTTGACCTGGAATCGCACTCTTTGGCTAGCCAGCAAAGTGTACCTCGAGTAATTATTGCAGGACTCCAGCAGAGAATTTTCAAGAGCCTGAATTTCTTGTCACCGAAATGGAGATAGGCAGGGTGATTGTTCTCGGAACCGACCGAGGGGAGAAATGTAGTTCCCGAATTATCCTTGTAACACTCATCGAAGCCCAGCTGGGAGGCGGTCATCTCCATGTAGCCAAGTAGCCCATGCATAAAAGATTTCTGGCCTGTTTCGGTTGAAATGTCATAGCATTCACTGATAGAGACGCCCACACGGTCAAAGAACCAGAAGCGTGCTAAATGGCCACAAACAGTGAATGCATGTACAAAGCGCCTTCCAGGTTGTGCACCAAATGTCTCTCGGCCATAGCGAGCGACCTGCAAGATGAGTCTTTTTGAGAGATCTTGATTTTGATTTGACTTGAGCTCCCCAAGGACTAGCACATCCTTCCATGAGTGGGTGGCTTCTGATCCGTTGATAGCAAGACTATGAGATGGTTCTGCAAGCTTTCGAGACAAGCATATGTCTAATCTCCGCCTTGCACCATGATATGCATCGGACATATGCGCACTTCCGGAGTTATAGTAAAATCGATCAGCGACATTACACCGCTCACTGAATTGCCGGAACCATATTGCCCCATGACGCTCAAATGCTGTTATGTCAGTATCCTTAGCCATAGACATCCACTCATCGAAAGTATTAGATGCCATGATAGCATGCATATCTATTTGTGAGGCATTCCCAGAGCCCCCAGCATCCTCAAATAGCCTGTCAAATGCAATGTCCTTCCATATTGAACCCTCCAACTCGCTCTGTAACAACGGATTTAACTCATCACGCATCTGATTGCAACTAGAGCTCATGGAAGACGATTTTGATTTGTAGGTGATGCATGGCCAGCACGGTGAGCTCAAGGTGGTTCGCGGGGTGGATTCTATACACTGGTAAGAAATAAAGTAAAAGGGAGGGGTGCTATATACACATACCTCTAATTGATGGAACCACACTCTGAAGATTGGATTTGGTTTCCACTAGTGAAAAAATTAAGTCCCAGACTCTTTCATCGTTGTCCGTGTCAGAGATGATAATATGACATAGCTCTTCAGTTTCCCGGTTGTTGAGGCTAGAATAGAGGCTAGTGACCCTGGAGAAAATAGATTGTGGGAAATTATATTTCTGCAAAACTAATATACAGGAGAAAAGGAACTGTTGACAGACGGTGGTGAGTGGGGGACGAAGGTCGGGGAGTTCGAGATTTTGTCGGGTTATAGCCCTGTAGGCAGCTAAAGAGTTCGGTGGTAAAATACGCAGAACGTCGGCGCTGCTCGGAGAAGTCATCGAAGAAGCCATTGTGAAGAAACAATTGAGGCAATAATGTAGCGTGTTAGTCTGGTTGGCACCTCTATAAATCTATGTTTCTCTTGGCACTGCAACCCCTTAGAGCGCGACCCCCTAAGGTCACGAGAAAACAACTATATTGGCTTCCCTCGCTGTGACATGTTTTCCTTCTCGATGGAGAAGTCGAATGAGCGCTGATGGGGGAAGTTAGCGAGTATGGTTTCGTGTATCGTCTGCGGCAATATCATTAAAAGTCTAGTGAGGTTTATTAGACAACTTACGCCATACTCCATACTCCATAACTTGGGGTTCATGTTGATCCCGAAGAAACTGATGCACCAACTGATCCGCTAAAGTACTAGTGGTGGTCACTTCTTAATTGCAATTACGAAGCGCCTTGGCAGTCCGGAACTAAGCCTAAACTGTAAAAATTTGTTGATTAACAAGTGACCACCTCTATGCGAATTCTAATTACCATGATTCTAATTACACCCACAACCCTATAGCCTTCCCCAATGCCTCGAACAACGTCGTTGGTCTTTTATTGAGAAAGATCATAATTCTTGGTACCAAGAATGAAATCTCTTCAACGTCCTCTTTATTCCACGTGCGCCCCTTCACATCCTGGCTATCCGTACCTGTTGAGGACATCGCTTGTTGGCTTCGCGGGGTATTTTGGTTTGGGAGGGTTTGAGAAATTTATCGCTTTCGAGGACGTTGGGGATCGAGGTGTTGGATAGTCTGGTTGGATAGATCTCGTAGTCTCATGCCAGACATGAGACTAGATCTCGCGGTGCTTGGATCATGCGATAAAGTTGGTTTGCCTGATGACTAACGCTCGTTATTACAATTGCAATTGCAATTTTTCTCGTTAATGCACTCGAGAGTGCATTTACGAGTTTGAGTTGTATTTGCAATTGTAATTACGAGCCTGGCCAATCAGAGTGGGCGCCAAGTTGCCAAGGCGCTTCGTAATTTCAAAATTGCAATTAAGAAGTGACCACCACTAGTATGTATGGTTCACCCTTGGTTTACTACACCAGCTAGATGTCTGCACGTATAAAGTGTCGCCCGTTGTTGTAATTTTTCTAGCTTTCTGCTCAAGTTCAATGGGATGTATGTACGACGAGTTCGAAGCAAGCATTCTTTTACGCATTGTTGTTGAGGTATCGATAGCCAACAATACAATACGTTTTCACCGCTCGCAAGTCAAGTCTGACGGGGAACATTCGCGCAAATTTTATTGGCTGAGCTTATGAAGAGGTTTCAATCACGTGATGTGAGATGGTCTTCTAGTCACGAGAAAATGTTCCAGGATGCGGGCTTGGCGCTGTGCGGGCTTGGCAATAGTGGGTGAGAGCTCTTGGAATGAGAGGTCATGCAGTTCTTGCATATAACAACGTGACAGCGGATGAACAGATGAATGGCCAATAAAGGGACACTTCACCTGATATACGTATGTCTGATATACGTATGTCTGATAAGACAGGGTGAATATACGTATGAGAGCGTATGAGTATATGTGAACGTATGCGAGCGCGTATGTATGTGTGAGTGCTTATTCATTCTTCTTCACCTCCTCTCTCGAGAAGCAATAGGAGAGCTCTATATACATGAAGGGACGATGTGAATAGCATTGCTGTTACAGGTAAGTATTGCGAGAAAGCAAGTATGTGCTGGAGTTACGTGAGGTTGCGTGAGTGGCATATCGCCACAACATCATATAGCTCACGTACTTTTCAACAAGAGCAACTTTACATCTTTCATTCCAAGCACTTGGCATCATGTCATATGACTTTCGAACCTAGCTAACAAAAATACGTCCCTTGATCGTGCACTTTAATCACACCCTTATGATCGAGGGTCGCTCAATCTTGAATGAGTATTTTCGGTTTAGAACGTCGATTACAATTTTCAATTTAATCGATCGATTATTTTAGGTTTGAATACCCCTATAGTAGGTATATATGTTCTGGTCCGTTCCAGGATTCCAGGCCATACTAGTATGGACTGGGCCGTTGCGAGATTGCTGGGCCGTTCTGGGATGGCATATATCTACACTCTGAGCGATGAACGAAGGCAAATTGAGTAGAAACCGGGTCTATTATATTTTATACATAACAAAAACTTCAAACTTCACTACGAGTAATTTCATGATACCTCTCGTTTATAGTACTATAGGTCTTGTTCTTTTCTGCATGCAGCAAAGTATCACAAACATGTTACATCATGCTCCAAAGCCACTTGTTTCCCATCATTACTTTCCTTCCATCATAGTTATTTGGGTCTCGCAGGTATGCTTTAATTCTGCGATACCTAGGTAGTTCTTGTTAGTCACCATGTACTTGAATTGGATATTAAGGAATTACTTCTCTGTTACAGGCAAGCTGTAACTACGAGAATACTTCAGAGTAGAGGTAGATAAAAGTGGAGAGAAGTATAAACGCAGCTATAACTCAGGTGTAATGTGGACTCGATAAGAGTAAAGCTATATGAGACTCAGAATACTGCTTAGGTCTTATTTTATAAACTATGTAAAAGCAGTGGCTTATATAGAAGCATTGATCTGATAACGCCTTATCAGATCTGGACGACAGCTTGCGTTGCAGACACAGGCAAACCTGCCACGTGCTAGTGTTACGTCCCAGGGGGCGGAGCAAAGTTCTAGTGCGTCCCGACGCCCCGCAAAAGCGTTGACCTCCTGATTTAGAGTTTTGCTCCCGAGCGCTAGACGCGTCCTGTGCGTCAGGACGCACAGGACGCAAATATCGTTCTTGCTGATGCAGGTTCGTTCATATTCTGAGATTTGTACGCAATTTAGGTGCCATTGCCATTATAAACCTCTGTATGACAAAACCCTGTGGGAAAAAGCCAGCGACAGAGGAAAAGGTTCAATGCATGCCTTCCCAGCTATCCAACCCGACTTGCCTGTGCAAGGGAGAGGGTCGTGGTCATTCACACACTCGTGGCGCTCCGTTCTTGGTCTTTACGCTCACGGTACTCGTTCTTCACCCAAGGCTAGGGTCTTTGAGCTTCGAGCTCGTTTGGGATTATTTAGGCTTCGAGCTCGAACGGGGTCTTTGAGGCTCGTTCGGCGCATGTCAGTCGACATCTAAGACGTTCAGAATCTCAATAAATGATTAGTATATCAGTTGAAACAAGCATATAAACAAATAGAAGGGGGGATATAATTATTTTCAACGTCGCTCATATTGGCAAAGTGTTGTAGATTGGTGCAGACCGGGCTTATAACCCGTTGTGCACAGGTAATAAGGTGAGGTAATAGTCTAAGAAGAAGTATATTCAACAGTATTATGATACTCGGCGAAGCTGCGACATAGAACCCACAAGTCGCGATATAGAACCTACAGTTATTATGCTATACGGCGAAGTGGGATGTATATAACCCACGACTCATATAACATTACGTTCAACAGTAGTAATGCGTGGTGAAGCCATGACATGGAACTCGCGAACTAGAATTTGATTTGTATCATCATGATTGCTGTACGTATAGTATTGGTTAAGAAGGTTAATGGTATCCCAACCTACTTGATATATGTATATCAACAACCAGTCTGAACCAACAACTCCATGCCAACCTAGTTGGACCGATTGTCCCAGTGACTCCATGAAAGTAATACCCATCTTTACTAGACAGGGAAGTCTAAGTGGAGAATTCCACAATAATAGGCTCCAAGAAGAACTGAAGTAAAGAAAAGTGGCTTCAAAGAAAACTATTCCAAAATACAAACGTCACGCCGAGGGTTGCTGAGTGTAGAAAGTGAGTGTGAAGTGAGCGTAGTAAGTGAGCGTAGTAAGTGAGTGTAGTATGCGAGCATTAGAAAGAACGTCGTCCGCCCTGGCTGCCCTGAACTGCTTTTGACAATTCTCATAAGGCACGGATGGTCTGAACTCGGAAATGTGGATAAGTTTAGTCGGAAGATAGGTGTTCAAGCCAAAGCCATTAGCGTTAACCCCGATGGACAACTCATCGGTATAATCGGGACTGGAGGAGGCTCCGAGATGGTAGGTAGAGGAGACTAGGAAGCCTAGTCTTTTTTTATTTTTTATATCTCTGCATTCAAATCTGTACTGCTTTAGAAGGACTTGCTTTAACCACTTCTATCGTATTAGTAAATGTATAAAAGGTTTGGACGCTAGTTACTGCATGAAAGCGAGCAGGGCGATTAACGGCTGTTCGTGCCCGCGAGAGTTGTTTGGGGTGACTGTCGACTTAACAATTTTGGGAGTCATATTCCCTGTACACTCCCACGCTAGTATATATCACCGACTTTGGGGATCTTGTTGTCAAACCACTCATCGATCCTTTGCTAGCAAATAACGTTAGTGTACTGGGTCGAGCGGCAAGTACTGATTCCGGGAAAGGTGTGCTAAGTAGAAACACCAGTGGAGGTCTCCTCTTGATTGGTAGCGAGCTTGCGGCAATTGGAGATAGCGTGAGGGTTAGAGCGTTCGTGACTCGTTAGCGGTTGCCTAGATTTACAATAACGGGGCTCTGGGGACCCTGACCTCGCACCTGGTCCATAGGGCGTTCGATAGGGCTCAGTGGTTGTTGGTATGACAGCCGCTTGAGTAAGCCAACAGAGTCTATTTGCCGCTTACGGACGAGTGGCTCGACTGAGCACTCTTAGAGTTCCTGCTGCAACCTTAGTAACGTGAACCCTGATCTCACCACCAGTACTCCCAACAAGACCTTACCTCTTTTTCATCACGGTTTATATGTGTCATATCTCTCTCCCAAGACCGAGTCCCTACACTCGACGCCGCTCGAACCAACGTCCTTTCCTCACCGTCGGACTCAGGCGACGGCCTGGATCCCCTATACACCCGTCGTCTCCTCCTTTCCTCGGTTACATTCACCTTGGAAACTAGAAAACTAATCCTTAAAGACAACCGAATGTTCATGATCCTATCAGGGAGGGAATATAGGGTTAATTAGGAGAACGCTAATGACCATGTGAGGAGTGTGGACATTTCCATAATAATCGTTTCGGCAGTTGTGAACTAATATTGCAGTTCTTATCTACCGGATCGGTTCCACCGGAAAGGTAAATTGGTAGATGGTAGTACGAGATCTTAATGACGAAAAAGGCAGTCGATATGTTATCTGAAATAGTAAACCGAGTAAGAGTACTATTATCTGACCTTGGAATAGAGTTAGCACTTACCCTTCATTTGGTGACTTGAGCACTAGTTATGAAGTCTGACCCAAACATGAATGCACCCCGTCGTACGTTCTGGAGCACGAGCGGAGCTACAGCCTAAGAAGCCTCCCAAGCCCCCACGGTGGCGGCTGCCAACAAACACCCTCCCCCACCACGCCCCACCACGCCCCACCTCCATGACGACGAAGGCGGCCAACAAACACCCATCCCCAAACCTCCGTGACGGCGGCGGCGGCTGAGAAACGGAAACGGGAAATGTAAATGTACATCAAAGACTGACCCACTTACATCAATTCCTTCGTATCTACGTAGTCTTCTTCTTACGATTACTTAGCTATCCGTGTACGCTTTCCTATACGGTCTGTCTCCACTTATGAGCCAATATGGGAGGCGACCGACGGCGACGACGGTGACGGCGACGACGGTGTCATAGTTAGAATGGTTTGGGCCACACAGGCCGAATAAGTTGCCAAATTTATTCGCCCCTTATACGTCTTAGCCTACCTAACCTCCGATTCCAGAAAGTACTCTTCACTTCTAAGGAACCCTTTCTATCCGGTGGCGCCTACGACAGCGGAGGTAAAGGCGACGGTAGTTAAGGCGGAGGTGGAGGCGCCGGTAAAGGCGACAGCGGATGTGGCGACAGCGGAGGTGGAGACAGCGGAGGTGGAGACAGCGGAGATGGCGACAGCGGTGGCGACGGCAACAGCGGAGGTGGCGACCGAGGGAGGCGGCGACTGAGGAGGAGGCGACCGAGGGAGGCGACGACTGAGGGAGGCGGCGACGGCGACAAGGGAGGCGGCGACAGCGGAGGTGGCGACAGCGGAGGCGGCGACGGCGATAAGGGAGGCGGCGATTGAGGAGGCGGCGATTGAGGAGGCGGCGACGGCGACACAGGAGGCGGCGACAGAGGGAGGCGGAGAAGGGAGGCGGCGACTGAGGAGGCGGCGACGGCGACAAGGGAGGCGACGACCGTGGGAGGGGACCACAGAGGGAGGCGGCGATTGAGGAGGAGGCGAGGCGACTGAGGGAGGCGGCGACGGCGACAAGGGAGGCGGCGATTGAGGAAACGGCGACAGAGGGATGCGGCGAAGGGAGGCGGCGACTGATGGAGGTGGCGACGGCGACAAGGGAGGCGGCGATTGAGGAGGCGGCGACAGAGGGAGGCGGCGAAGGGAGGCGGCGACGGAGGAGGCGGCGAGAGGAGGCGGCGACGGTGACTGAGGAGGCGGAGACAGGGGAGGTGGAGACAGCGGAGGTGGAGACAGCGGAGAAGGGAGGCGGCGACGGCGACAAGGGAGGCGGCGACTGAGGGAGGCGGCGACGGCGACAAGGGAGGCGGCGATTGAGGAGGCGGCGACGGCGACAAGGGAGGCGGCGACTGAGGGAGGCGACGACGGCGACAAGGGACGCGGCGACTGAGGGAGGCGGCGACGGCGACAAGGGAGGCGGCGACTGAGGGAGGCGGCGACAGAGGAGTACCTGAAAATCGTCTCGGTTTCTCTTCCTTTATCTCCTCGTCATCTCTTCCTTGCTTTATTACTTCGTCCCCCGTCACTTTTGGTTTTCCCTTCTTTATCTCCTCGTCATCTTCTCCTTGTCTTATTACATCGTTCTCCGCCCCCTTTGAACTACTCCCTTCTGGTCTCTTCCTTTTTTTATTAGTTAGCCCAAAAGAAATCTTGGTCACCAACCTTTCCTACAAATCCCCAATAAGCTACCAGCCTTTCCTACAAATCCCCCATAGGCCACCAACCTCCCCTACAACATAAATCCCACATAGGCCTATATAGTCCCCCTATAGGCTTACGTATATACAAGTAAATTGATGTGTATAACAATATTCGTATATAAGCGACATACTTACCCCCAGCTAGCGGGCTAAAATACTACAAATGACATACGTTGATGAAACATAGGATTCAAGCACTGACGTCGAAGTACTATAAATGAGATCGTTGATGAAATCTAGAACTAAAAGATTGAACGTGGACAGAATACTATGAATGACATACATCCAGACTAAACTTAGATATAAAAGACTGAGTGTCATAAAATAATACAAATGAAACAAGAAAGATATACAATAGATAGTGATAAACTGTTTTAGCAGCGGATCATGTCCGCGCCGACGTGATAGAGAGAAGAATGGACGTAAGAAGACGGTAAAGCTTTTACATTAAGTAAGACGACGATAGAGATTAACAACATCGAATGGTAGAGATGCCAGTCTGCTTAGCCGAACTAGAGTTTCTTCGGTAGCACGAAGACATAAGAATTGATGGGGAATAGGTCTAAGAGGACTCGTTGAGATATATACTCGAAAGAGAAATCGGCTTAGAGGGCAAGTCAACCAGGATCTATACGCGCACGTTTACCCGGACCTTAGGTCGCACGATTAGCTGGACCTATAAGCGCTCGAACCGGATCTATAGTCGCACGTTTACTCGGACCTTAGGTGGCACGTTTAGCTGGATCTATAAGCGGACGTTTAGACGGACGGGATCTATAGACGGACGTTTACTCGGACTATAAGTTAGCAAGTTATCTGACCTTACTACTTAGGTGGCAAGTTTATCTGGATCTATAGTCGTACGTTTACTCGGAGCTTAGGTGACATGTTTAGCTGGATCAATAAGCGCTCCTTTAATCGGACCGATCTATATTCGCACGTTTACTCGGACCTTAGGTGGTACGTTTAGCTGGATCAATAAGCGCTCCTTTAATCGGACCGGATCTATATTCGCACGTTTACTCGGACCTTAGGTGAAACATTTAGCTGGATCTATAAGCGCACGTTTAGACGGACCGGATGTATAGTCGCACGTTTACTCGGACCTTAGGTGGCACGTTTTCCGATTAAACGAGCGCTTATAGATGAATCCCAACAAGCTAAGTATGAGCTAAATAATACCGCTAATGTCGTAAACGGAGCGACATAAAACCTTATAAAAAAAAAAAAAAAAAAAAATAAAAATAAAAAAAAAAAAATTTATGAGTAATGAGGATAAGTTAGGGTCACTCCCCTGATACTCCTCGGTGGGCCTTTGGGCCCACCTAAGTCCTGTTCCGTTCAATTAGACGGTCCAGGTGGCGCGCGCTTTTCGTCTTCTCATTTATGTTTTAGCATTTTGCGTTTCGGGGGTACGACAGTAATTGGCCGATATATACGGTCTACTGGAGCTCTCCGGACTGACTCCGGACGTTTTGGCGAGCGGTCATCTTTGGTTTTATTTTTGGGGAGCGGTCACCTTTTTTGGGAGCAGTCATATTTTTTGGGGAGCGGTCACCTTCTTGGAGAGAAGGTTCATCTTTGGGGCGTTTTGGGGCGCGATCATCTTTTAGCTCTTTTAATTATTCTGGGGAGCGGTCATCT
>ML121563.1:0-143615 GCA_003788615.2 Terfezia boudieri ATCC MYA-4762 | reverse complement strand
GCCTCAACCGCTCAAGTCCCATTTGTACCACCTATACTTTTTTATTGCGGCGGTATCAGTTCGACCCCTTCCCCGCTTATAACCCATATAGCGTACGACTTATAGCTCGACCCCTTCTTCGCTTATAAACCATATAACGTACGACTTATAGCTCGACCCCTTCTTCGCTTATAACCCATATAGCCTCCGCTTATAGTTCACCCCTTTCCGCTCATAACCCATATAGCGTACGACCTATAGTGAACTTTTTCGCTTATAACCATCTAACGTACGACGTTTCTAGCTCGACCCCTCCCCCGCTTATAACCCATATAGCGTACGACTTATAGCTCGACCCCTTCCCCACTTATAACCCATATAGCGTACGACTTATAGCTCGACCCCTTCTCCGCTTATAACCCATATAGCGTACGACTTATAGCTCGACCCCTTCTTCGCTTATAAACCATATAACGTCCGACTTATAGCTCGACCCCTTCTCCGCTTATAACCCATATAACGTCCGACTTATAGCTCGACCCCTTCTTCGCTTATAACCGATATAACCTCAACCGCTCAAGTCCCATTTGTAAACCACCTATACTTTTTTATTGCGGCGATGTACCGACCCACGAACGTCCAGTTCGACCCCTGCCCCGCTTATAACACATATAGCGTAAGACTTATAGCTCGACCCCTTCTCCGCTTATAACCCATATAGCGTACGACTTATAGCTCGACCCCTTCTTCGCTTATAAACCATATAACGTACGACTTATAGCTCGACCCCTTCTTCGCTTATAAACCATATAACGTCCGACTTATAGCTCGACCCCTTCTTCGCTTATAACCGATATAACCTCAACCGCTCAAGTCCCATTTGTGCGCACACCACCTATACTTTTTTATTGCGGCGGTGTACCGACCCACGAACGTGCAGTTCGACCCCTGCCCCGCTTATAACACATATAGCGTACGACTTATAGCTCGACCCCTTCTCCGCTTATAACCCATATAGCGTACGACTTATAGCTCGACCCCTTCTTCGCTTATAAACCATATAACGTCCGACTTATAGCTCGACCCCTTCTTCGCTTATAAACCATATAACCGCCCACTCAAGTCCACCGCCTCAACGCTCAAAACCAATTTGTCCGCTACACCACCTATACTTTTTTATTGCGGCGGTATACCGACCCACGAACGTGCAGTTCGACCCCTGCCCCGCTTATAACACATATAACGGACGACTTATAGCTCAACCCCTTCTCCGCTTATAACACATATAGCGTACGACTTATAACTCGACCCCTTCTCCGCTCATAACCCATATAACGGACGACTTATAGCTCGACCCCTTCTCCGCTTATAACCCATATAACCTACAACCTATAGCTCAACTCCCATCTTGGCTGCGCACACCACCTAAAACGTCCGACTTATAACTCGACCCCGGTGCACCGACCCACGAACGTGCAGCTCGACCCCTGCCCCGCTTATAACACATATAGCGTAAGACTTATAGCTCGACCCCTTCTCCGCTTATAACCCTTATAGCGCGTACGACTTATAGCTCGACCCCTTCTTCGCTTATAACCGATATAGCCTCAACCACTCAAGTCCCATTTGTGCGCATACCACCTATACATTTTTATTACGCCATTATACCGTACAGTTCGACCCTTGCTCCGCTTATAACCCATATGTCCTCCGACATCTGACCGTAATCATTATATCATATATTGATTCGTGTAACACTTGTCATGTCTGCTACTAGTACAGGTTGACTAGTACGGGGAAACGAACGAGAGCTATTGGCGGCCATCATCGACGGCCTTTATCGACGATCGCGTACGCACTACGTCCGTCCTGCGTGTTGAGCACTGGATAAATAAGGATTAGATCATCTCGCACTCGGCCCTTAAAGGCAACATCAAGGTTCACTGACAAGCAAGCAAGTTGAGTGACCGACAACGATAACGGCCCAAACTAGTACGCTGCGACTTAATCGCATTAGAACCACTTATCTCGCCCCGGAACACGTGAAACACATAGGTTGACGGTTATCACAGATAAACCGGTTGTCAAGCCGGCTGCGTTTCAAGGGAAAGCGAACGCGGGTACTCTCCAACACGTTGGTCTGATGCGAACGAACGAACGAACTGCCAGACTCGGCGTTTTCGGTCTGGGTCTGCGGAGGTGGAGACAGCGGAGGTGGAGAGGTGGAGACAGCGGAGGTGGAGACAGCGGAGGTGGCCACAGCGGTGGCGACGGCAACAGCGGAGGCGGCGACCGAGGGAGGCGGCGACCGAGGGAAGCGTCGACCGAGGGAGGCGGCGACGGCGACAAGGGAGGCGGCGACGGAGGGGGCGGATATAGCCAATATTCGCTTCTTCCCCAGCTCGATATTCAGCCTGCAATATACCAAATATTCGCTTCTTCCCCAGCTCGATATTCGCCTGCAATATACCAAATACTCGCTTCTTCCCCAGCTCGATATTCAGCATGCGATATACCCAATATTCGCCTCTTCCCCAGCTCGGTATTCAGCATGCGATATACACAATATTCGCCCCGTCCCCAGCTTGACGTGCAAGCACCCAGCCATATGGCAGCGTTATTTTTTCATATCCACCACACGCGTGTTTAACCTGAACTCGCCAACTCCGATATAGCCAATACTCGCTTCTTCCCCAGCTCGATATTCAGCCTGCAATATACCAAATACTCGCTTCTTCCCCAGCTCGATATTCAGCATGCGATATGGCGGAGGTGACAAGCAGCAGGGGCGGAGGTGACAGCAGCGGGACATGTATTATACGCAAACAGTTCGCCAAACACCGCAAGGAGCTTTAATAGGAACAGCTCTCTTTGGTTCTACTTTTACAAGTGCCAGGAGTACCTTTGGATAGTACCAGAGGAGCTGAGCGATACCCTGAGCCTAGTTTCTAGTACTGTGCAGGCTTTTATGTGTAGCGAGATCGTGGGGCAGGAATGTTTATTATGGTCTTAGATCGGTCTCTCCCTAAACTTCAATGTCGAAATCATAATGGTCAACGCCTTTACCAGCCATGCTGTTATTTCAGCCCCTCCTCCATTTTTGTCACCTGGGATAACATACGTCTCCAGGTTCGAGGTCGGGTTTCTTGCTTTGAGGTTGGAGTAAGCAAGCCCTCAAATTTTCTCTCCTTCTTGATCCCTCTTACATACATGGTAGAATTCAAAGCTCTGCATCTTGCAGATACAATCATTGAATGCTGTGATAATCCTGTCGTACATATCACATCTAGCACCATCGCCAGCTGGAGTTCCAAGTTGAATTTTTCTTGTCAACCCTTTTGCATCCAAATCTTCCAACTCACGGGGATCCATTTGTTTGTAGAATAAAATCTCCCGAAGCCCCAACGCGAGCTTTTTGAGAGGACTCATCGCATCATGGAAATTGTCCAATACCCGTCTTTCAAAAGCCTCTGTAATATCCTCCTTCTTGATAAATACATACGATGGATTTGCCAAGCATTGTATCCATGAGTACAAGGTTTCGTTAGGGTTCATGATGCATAACCAAATAAGCACGTAAAAAAAGGACTCTAAATCATGTCTCCAGGTATGACATGTAGGGGTGCCGGGGGTTTGTAGAAGTTCGAGGGCCATGAAAGGGGCAGTACCAGTAATACTTGGAGACTGCTCTTGTGAATTGGAGAGCTGGTGTGCATAATCGAGGTCAATCAAAAAGCCTTTTAAGCCTGAAGTGCTACGCATCCTCATGATATTGTAGATCGAAACATCGCAATGCAATATCCCGGCTTTCTCATATAGTGATCGATGGCCTAATTAAATCAAAGCGTTAGTTAAAGGACTCAAGGACACAAGTGAAAGAGCATATTACGTACAGTTGATAGCATCACGCAACGTTTCAGCAAGGTTCAGAGGTCGGATCCCACTGTTCAATGGCTTACCCACGTTCCGAACCACCATAAAACTGCGAGTGCGAGCTTGCACTACTTCCGAATCCTTGAGCTTGTTAAGCTTGGAAAGGCGACCTGATTCAAGTTGGCTTCCAGCACGCTTCCTCGATTCATCCATTACAGGAACTGGTTTGGGCCTTTCTACATCACTCTCATCCTCCGAGTATATTGTCTGCATAATAACTGCGCCACTCTTTCTTTTTCGACCATCCATTTCCCCCGTTTCCTCCGGTAGAATTTTCCATTCGACGAGTGTTGCTTCTGTATAGTCAAAGTATTTGCGAACATTATTTTCCTCCCGGCTGTTCCTAGCCACAACATCAGTATCACCTGCAACAATAATATCCAGGCATCCAAGGACCTCCTTTTGCTTTGCCGCCTGCCAGAGGATACTCTCAGAAGTAAGCGCTGTGTCCCGCCAGGCCTCTTTTACAACACACATCTTCCCTACACACTCCGTGCATGTACTGCAATTGTTATCGGCACATATACTTGACCTGGAATCACACTCTTTGGCTAGCCAGCAAAGTGTACCTCGAGTAATTATTGCAGAACTCCAGCAGAGAATTTTCAAGAGCCTGAATTTCTTGTCGCCGAAATGGAGATAGGCAGGGTGATTGTTCTCGGAACCGACCGAGGGGAGAAATGTAGTTCCCGAATTATCCTTGTAACACTCATCGAAGCCCAGCTGGGAGGCGGTCATCTCCATGTAGCCAAGTAGTCCATGCATAAAAGATTTCTGGCCTGTTTCGGTTGAAATGTCATAGCATTCACTGATAGAGACGCCCACACGGTCAAAGAACCAGAAGCGTGCTAAATGGCCACAAACAGTGAATGCATGTACAAAGCGCCTTCCAGGTTGTGCACCAAATGTCTCTCGGCCATAGCGAGCGACCTGCAAGATGAGTCTTTTTGAGAGATCTTGATTTTGATTTGACTTGAGCTCCCCAAGGACTAGCACATCCTTCCATGAGTGGGTGGCTTCTGATCCGTTGATATCAAGACTATGAGATGGTTCTGCAAGCTTTCGAGACAAGCATATGTCTAATCTCCGCCTTGCACCATGATATGCATCGGACATATGCGCACTTCCGGAGTTATAGTAAAATCGATCAGCGACATTGCACCGCTCACTGAATTGCCGGAACCATATTGCCCCATGACGCTTAAATGCTGTGATGTCAGTATCCTTAGCCATAGACATCCACTCATCGAAAGTATTAGACGCCATTATAGTATGCATATCTATTTGTGAGGCATTCCCAGAGTCGCCGGCATCCTCAAATAACCTGTCAAATGCAATATCCTTCCACATGAAACCCTCCAACCCGCTCTGTAACAATGGATTGAACTCATCACGCATTTGACTGCAACTAGAGCTCATGGAAGACGACTTTGATTTGTAGGTGATGCATGGCCAGCACGGTGAGCTCGAGGTGGTTGGCGGGATGGATTCTATACCCTGGTAAGAAATAAAGTAAAAGGGAGGGGTGCTATATACACGAACCTCTAATTGATGGAACCACACTCTGAGGTTTGGATTTGGTTTCCACTAGTGAAGCAATTAAGTCCCAGACTCTTTCATCGTTGTCCGTGTCAGAGATGATAATATGATATAGCTCTTCAGTTTCCCGGGTGTTGAGGCTATGATGGAGACTAGCGACCCTGGAGGAAATAGATTGTGGGAGATGATATTTCTGCAAAACGATTAAACAGCATAAAAGGAAATGTTGACAGACGGTGGTAAGCGGGGGACGAAGGTCGGGGCGGAGTTCGAAGCGGAGATCCAAGGCTTGTCGGAATATAGCCCTGTATGCAGCTAAAGAGTCCGGTGGTAAAGTACGCAGAACGTCGGCGCTGCTCGGAGAAGTCATCGAAGAAGCCATTGTGAAGAAACAGTTGAGGCAATAATAATAAACAATGTAGCGTGTTAGTCTGGTTGGCACAGCGACCACTGAAACTAGTAGCAAGTGAAGCCTCTCAGTCAAAACCTTGGCATTCGTAATAGCCAGGTTTGCCTGTATATGAGAACGGAGCACTAGGATCACTCATATAGCAGAATTAATGGGTTGCTGTACGCGTTCCTATGCTTTAGATATTATATGCTCCAATACTATAGTAGCCTCGTACCCAGCCACCGCTCGCAAGTCAAGTCTTCTTACAGGGAACATTCGCGCAAGTTTTATAGGTTTCCATCACGTGATGTGAGATGGTCTTCTAGTCACGAGAAAATGTTCCAGCTTTGGATGCGGGCTTGGCGCTGTGCGGGCTTGGCTCTGTGCGGGCTTGGCTCTGTGCGGGCTTGGCTCTGTGCGGGCTTGGCAATAAAATTACTAGATTGGGAAAACACGAGGTACAGTACATTATCAAGTGAGTGTGGGAGATATGAACAAACTGCAAATGTCTATCTATCTGAAACCGTATTCTATGGCAGCGTTCCTAGATCGAGATTCGAATAGCATTATATTCTAGAGTGGGCACAGAGTAGAAATTAACCTAGGATCTAACCAAACTAACCAGAGTATCCTCCCTAGGAGCGGTCGGGTTCGAGACTACCAGAGTATCACGCAACTTTTAATAATAGCTCCTACTCTAGTATGGCTTGCACTGTACGAAACTAATATCCTGATAGCCTGCGAGGGGTAGTGCAACCAGACTACTCAATTGGTACAGTAATAACTAAGAAAGCAAATGTGTGCTGAGTTTACCACATTGATATTACATTTTTATCATCTATATTCCATAGGAGTGGATTATGGCCATGTAGTGGGTTGAGTTCGTTATGATTTGTAAGTTTCATCATTTCTTTTTTAAAATACTCCTAACTATCATCAAGAGCACAGTGCCAAGCCCACAGTGCCAAGCTCGCACATCGCCAAGCCCGCACATCGCGCCAAGCCCGCACATCGCCAAGCCCGCACATCGCCAAGCCCGCACTTATGTACCTATTATTCTCGTGACTAAAGATCTCACCATCACGTGCTCGAAAGCACTAGCTGATTCAATCTTGAAGTGTTCAATTATACCGGTACATGGTCAAGCGCCAATTAATATTAACATTCTAGCGCAAGGAAGAAGGGCCGGAAGAGCTACAATCAAGTGAAAATATATCTGTCGCAATTGTCCGAACTCGCTCCACAATTCCTTATGTCGTTGTTGATAGGTACAGTACGTTAGTCTGGTTGGCACAACAACCTCCACATAGGTGCGGTACCCCGCGAAAGTTATTTGCGAATATATATGGGGGTCCTCGCATATACTTTTGCCGGGGTATTGGGTACGTATGATTCCGAATATTGGAGTTGCTAGGCTCCCGTCGGTAAATTACCTCCGCTGAGCGTGCCCGCAGCTTTTCGAATGGAATTGTACTGTACTGACAGGCTTTTAAGACCTCTTGCAACGTTCTTTCTGTTTCCTGACCGATATGTAGGCATCTCTTCAGCATGTATAACTTATCTGTTAAATTTATCAATTCAACTTCTTCTATTTACATCTTGTGTGTACGCGTGTACTGACTGTCTTGAATATCAATGTTCTATTGTTCATTGCTACATTTTAGGCACTGTCTCTTAGAAGTGGGTAAAAGCTACAGCTATCATGGATCACAGGTACAGTACATTAATGTATGATAGAGCCACCTGCTTGTGTCCCTGCCGCCGAACTGGTGTTACATGAGAGCCAAGAGGCATGCCCCCCTAATGCCACGTGCTCAGTTAACGTCATACGTCATGTCGTACAAAGATGACTGATCTGACGCGTGGATCAACAAAATCTGATAAGATTTGCGATAAGATCTGCAAACATATCGCGTCGCACGTGCACATCCTCCCATCCTCCTTGCCATCTCACGTAGGCATACCCAACCAGACTAAGGTATATTTCAAGAGAAAACCCGTGCTTGTCGTCTCAATATCATACTTGCAGAGCTCTTGATTTCTACCGAAGTAGCGAGTACCACCTATGTCTGGAGGTGGTGGCGCTGTTGCCAATTCTAGCGGTGGAGTGAGGATCACGTCTTGGAATGGTACGTGACATTATTCACATACAGACTTTTTTTTTTTGTTTCACATAGAGCGATTGCTACTAACACATCAATAGTAAACGGAATAAGGTAAGGTTACAGCGCTTCAATGCATACAAATACTGATTCAATCGTACCACACGAATTATCATTTGTCTCATTTGTTGATTGATATAATGAAGTGTTTCTACTGAACGAAAAAGGTTATTTTTTTGCGTCATCACTATATAACGAGGCCACTTGCCCCTCAACAAATCAATTTAGTTCTATTACTTATTACTGGGTTCTCAGCGTCTTTCTCTAACGTCTCCCCATAAAACAGAAATCCGTTCTCATATCAACCATGGGTGGAATTGAAGACATATGGGGTAGGTTCACCTTTCGGACTATATCCTCTTTCTCATCTTTATCATCACTCTCTCTCCCCGATCCAGATGTCAAAGAAAAGGAAAACATTTTAATGCGCCGTGGGTGAGGAGAAGGCGATGTTCGATACTCTTGAAGCGGACATTGTATGTTTTCAAGAACTGAAGGTCCAAAAGAGTGAACTTTCGGATGCGATGGTATTGGTACCTGGGTGGGATTGTTATTTCACCTTCCCAAAGCACAAGAAAGGTTAGTATTTTCTTCTGGTTGGAATTGAGACCCAATACCTTGTGCCTCGATCAACCCTCCTCTCCTATATCATATTATCAAATTTACCCACCACCTCTTCTCTTTAGGATACTCTGGAGTCGCCATCTACACTCGTCAATCAAAAATATCCCCCATAAAAGCCGAGGAAGGCATAACTGGCTACTTAACCGGACCTTCCTCCGCCACCCCTTACATCTCCCTCCCCACCCCACAGAAAATTGGCGGCTATCCTACTCAGCTTACTCGTGATGAAGCCCTACTTCTCGACTCCGAAGGCCGTGCTATCATCCTCGATCTCGGTGCATTCATTCTCATCGGCACATACTCTCCCGCAAATCGCGACTCTTCCAGAGATGGATTCCGTACAGCGTTCGTCAAGGCATTGTTTGAGCGGTGTAGAAATTTGATTGCAATGGGACGGAGGGTGGTACTGGTAGGAGATTTGAATATTGCCAGGGATGAGATTGATAGCGCTCATGCAAGAGAGGCTATGAGTAAGGCGGGCGGGGTGTCGTTCAAAGAGTTGAGTGAGTGTAGGATGATGTTTGATAGGTTGTTGGAGCCACATCAGGAGGGAGTAATGGTGGATGTTTGCAGGGAGTGGTGGCCGGAGAGGAGGGGGATGTATACCTGTTGGGAACAGCGTAAGTGGATCTCGATAAATCATATCTTGGGCTTCCTTACCTTACAGATTTTTCTGTAGGAATACAAGCAAGACCCGGGAACTATGGTAAGGCGTTAGCTTTGTGTAAGAGAGTTATTTCTGTGGAAGTCGGTTCTGACTCGTCTGACAGGGGCTCGAATCGACTATGTGTGCTGCTCTTCGGATATGAAGTCGTGGTTTTCTGCTGCAAACATTCAGGAGGGGTTGATGGTGAGCGCCTTTTCTCTATACTAATAGTTCTCAATCCTTCACTATCGACGTTTTATTAGCGAAAACTTAATTTCTATGTACTATTGTTCCCCCTAATGTGAGGAAGTTTACGAACCCAAGATGGAAAAGAGGGAGAAACTGCACGCATTGCCCCTTACCCTCAACTCATTCTTCAACATCAAAACAGTGAAGAAACAGATATAATCAGGGTAAAAATATTCTGCTATTAATTAACAAATGCGTTTCTTCTTAGGGATCGGACCACTGCCCTGTATATGCCGTCCTGAAACCCATCGTTAGCACGCAGATCTCGCCAGCTGGAAAATCAACGGAAATGCACCTTCTCGACATCCTCAACCCCCAGGGAATGTTTATTAACGGCATCGAACAGCCTTTCTTCCGAGAATCGAAGACGTATCAGGTGCCAGGGTTGTCTGGCAGGTTGATGCCGGAATTTACGGCTAGGAGAAGCATCAAAGACATGTTTTCGAGGCGGATGGTGAGTAGTACACCGACCGGCAGGGCTGAAGTTGGTATGGGTGGTTCCCAAACGCCTGTATATGACTCCACGGTCAGTGTGAAACAAACGGTCAACACGGCTGCAGGGGAGTCACCACCCTCGTCAACGTCTACCCCGACAAACAGCAGATCTGTTGCAGGTTTCGGCACCGGAGGACCAAACAATTGTGAAGATGGGCTGAATAGCCAGAATAGCGCGAAGAGAAATGCTTCGTCAGTGGGAGTAGCAGTATCCAGTATAGAGAAGCGAAGGAAGGCCTCGGTTACAGTGCCAAAGAGCACAACAGGACAGCACAAACAGAGCAGGCTATTGAGCTTCTTCAAACCACAAGATGACGGGAGTCAGAAAGAGCAGATCATTGCAGCGAAAACCAATTCGGAAATATCACCACCGACAACAAAAATAGAAAAGCAAGTTGAGGGTAATGAGGCGCAAGGCGGTGGGGATGATGGTGGGGTGAGTGCGATCGGCATTGGCATTGATGGCCCGTGCACCCACAGCCCTGCGGAACATACTCGTGAGTCACACCCCTGCTCAGCCTTATCGGGGCTGTTTTCTTCAATGGGCAGTTCTCGTGCCATCGAACCAGTTGTCGTACCATTGATCTTGTTCTCATGCCATTGATTCTGTTCTCGCGCCATTGACTATGTTCTCGTGCCATTGATCCTGTTCTCGCCTTAATGGTTTGCATTGAGTCATACCCGGCCATTGAGGCTCAGTGAGCACAAGATAACCACGCCATTTTTATCTGCTATTCAGCAATCATTTCTTTTCCATAAGTTTCGAGAGGAATCTCGAGGGGTGTGTCCCGATTGACGCTAGAGTTTGAATCCCATTGAGTCGAGGAGTTGAATGGTGGTGTCGCGCGGATCGGCCCGTTTGTTTTATTGTACCTGGTGCAAAAACCACGCTAACGCGGCGCTAATGCAGGTGTGGTCGATAAGCTTTATCGTGCAGATGCACGGACCTGCGCAAACGAAGACAATGATAGCGGAGTGGTGCATGATCCGATCAAGGCGAAGGAGAAATGGAATAAATTATTTACAAAAAAGCAGCCGCCTCGGTGCGAGGGCCATGGGGAGCCGGCAAAATGGCTTGTCACGAAGAAGAAGGGGGGTAATTGCGGCCGGGGATTCTGGGTTTGTGCGAGGTACGTTTGATGTCTACTTTTACGCGAAATTGGGATTTGAAGTTGGAAGGGGGAGTGGCTGATTGCAGTTTGTATGTGGGGTAGACCGGTAGGGCCGGAGGGCGAGCAGAAGAGTCTGGATACGGCTATGGGAGTGGCTGCGGGGGAGGTGACGAGAAGCGATGGTGGTCGGTCTGGAGAGTTAGTCTCGTGCCCGGAGTGGAGGTGTAATTTTTTCAAGTGGGGCAGTGATAGGGGCAGTGAATGGAATGGAAATTGAGGAATGTGACTCTGAGATACGACTAGACTCGTCTAGTCCCTCCTTATCTCTTTGTTTGTTATGCCACACTAGTGCAGTTCTATTCAGATTTAGAGTTTCTATTCGGTTCTATTCAGCGTTTGAGCTAGCCTAAATTGGAATATCGCGATTGGTTACCTTAGCTGCAAACCGGTTGCGGGGTGGTGTACAGGATGTATATAAGACCCCAGTCCCCCCATCCTTTGTTCCATTCATTCCACACTTCAATCAACCCATCCACTCGACACTTCAGCCCACCAACATTTCTTTCCAACCTCCTTCCTAACCTCCTTTTAGACTTTCCACTAGTCTTCTTTCACACATTTCACCGCAAGCCCCAACTCTTTCATCAACACTTCTTTTGAGGTATTCACAAGAGTTTCTGTAAGTCACATTACTTCCATTATTCGTTCAAAACTTTTCCTTCACATACTGATTCCCCTTAGTGCATATTCAAAGTCATGAATATTCAACCCCAAAACAACCTTCCAGCTTTCTCTGCTATGCAGAGCTTCCATCTTACCAATTATCTACAACAAATTGGAACCGATGACTTCCAAGCCACTCACAATATTGGTCCCGACGGTATTTTTCCGATCTGGGACGTTAGGCAACAAGCCCAGCCCAACCTCAAACTTGGACCACTCGAGAATCCCAACAAACACCACATCGGTCGAGTTGTATATGGTGTCCCAAAGCAGTATTCTTGTAATCATGGTTATGGTTTCGACTACGAAAACCTTGTGGAACAAGGCTTTGAGCCGGATTACGCTAATGAAGTCGTGGCCACCGAAGCACTTAATGCTCACAACGCCACCCTCGAGGAGATCGACCATATGACTCTTTGGGCGATCTCGAAGCAGAATGGAATTCAATACGTTCCTGCCGCGCTTTGTCCAGAAATCAACGAAGCAGCGAGGTCTGGCAACTGGTATGAAGCGAATCAGGCTGCCAAGAGTATTACAGCCGCTGGTGCTGTTGTCGTGTTCGATAATTCAACACGCCCTGATATGCCCAAGCTAGACAAGCATGTTGATGGTAGCTACGACGAGGAACAAAATGGTATCAAGAGACCTCCTAACTCGTAAGTTCCGATCGTTCCGTTACAATGATTAACCAAATTCTAATGGCATATAGGTGGATTTTGTATCGCAGAGATGCCCATAAACAGATTGTGAAGTTGTATCCAAAGATGAAGAATACGGATATATGTGAGTGACTACTTTATTTTTTTCAGCCTTCAATGCTAACGGTTCGGTAATCTAGCCAAAGTTGTGTCTCTTATGTGGAAGAGAGAAAGCGAACAAGTTAAGAAATATTACATCGTGAGTAGGCTCAATCCATCAAACTATCTGAATATGTGCTTACTTGTATTGTAGGATTACGCCGACGAGATTAATCAAAACTTCCGACAGCATCATCCGAACTACAGATTTTCTCCCAGACGTCCTGGAGATCGCCAGCGCAGGACTGCTCGTGCAAGTGCCGGTATACTACCCCTCACACCCCTCATACTCCACATCTTAGAGAGGAAATATATCAGCAGTATAGAACTACCACTGACCACAAGGGCAAGTAGCCGACGCCAACCCAGCGGATGCTACTACTCAGGCTATTCAGAATGCGGCAGATGCAGCTCAGGTTGCACAAGACGCAGCTCATGTTGCAGCACAAGACGCAGCTCAGGTTGCAGCACAAGACGCAGCTCAGGTTGCAGCACAAGACGCAGCACAGGATGCAGCACAAGACGAAGCTCAGGATGCAGCACAAGACGCAGCTCAGGATGCAGCACTACCACTATCTGACTATATTCATATTCTTGCTCAGATTCCTGCTCAAGCACTCATTAACACGATTGCTGATGCAGTTGTCTCCGACGCTGAGGTTGCCTCGTCTGCTTCGGACGTTGAGATTGCCTCGTCTGCTTCGGACGTTGAGGTTGCCTCGTCTGCTTCGGCTGCCTCGTCTGCTTCGGCCTCGTCTGCTTCGGAAGTTGAGGACGACCAAATGATGGACCTCGATCTTGAGGACATGGGAGAAAATAATGAGGACATCGTTCACGGCATCATTCACGGTCTTACCCAAGAAGTGATTCAAGAGTTCATTAACTTTTTCGAGTCTGAAGAAATTGCTTAAGCACGAAGTCTTAGTTTCTTTCGATTGGTTGATCTTGGGCGCATCCAAGGTTATCTATCCTTCATTTCTCTTTTCTGCTCTAATCCTAATTGGTCACCTTTTTCGCGGGGGAGGGAGTGTCTTTGTCCGATACCGATCTATAATTGTGAACGATTCTTTGGCTCTTCATGTGTTGGCGCTACGATACTGCACTGGCTTATATCCTTACACTTGCTTTAACAGCTGCTTATATCTTTTTTTTACTCTCTTGTCATGTTTTCGCCTTCCTTTGTCTAACTTCGAGAGCTTGGGTACAAGACGCAGGACTGTGTACTTTTATCGACTTCGTACGCCTGAGTTTTGTTACTCCTGTATCTGTGCATTGATGAGTGGCATGGGATCACAGGGCCTGGAGACATTTACACAAATGGGAATGGGATGGGAAATGGTCATAATTACACAAATGGGTAGTCGCTGGATATCTTGTTGAGATGGATTTAAAAACTTGAGCCTCAAATGGATGGGGCTAGAAATCTATCAAATCTATCAAATAATTAGCTTTAAGGGTTGAGATTCATCGGAGTGCGTGTTTTTGTGAATCAATGGAGTCGAGAT
The DNA here is from genome assembly GCA_003788615.2 of Terfezia boudieri ATCC MYA-4762. Lineage (NCBI taxonomy): Eukaryota > Fungi > Ascomycota > Pezizomycetes > Pezizales > Pezizaceae > Terfezia > Terfezia boudieri. The sequence continues at coordinate 129,460 of ML121563.1, read as the reverse complement.
ATAGAGTGAAATGAAGTGGATATATGTGAAATCAGAAAGCAAATAATTTCAATGAAGTGATTAAGCATGTGTTGTTTTGGCTAACTACACCACACCCCCCAATTTGGGTTTCAACCGGCACGGATACTCTGCTGGACGATGGAAGCGGCTATGCCACACACATCCTTTGTCGCATAGGGTCGAAATCCACCAGATGCTGGTTCCAAGAGACGAAAATCCAATCAAACTATTCATTCACAACACATCCAAGTCAAAGGTCGAAAATCCAAACTCAAGTCCGAGCTCGAGGCCAACACCAAACGGCAGCTCTCAACTCCAAACTCCCGGAGTAAAGCAGAACAAAACAAAACATATGTGCAACTCGAGACGAATAATGATGGACTGGCTGTGCGCGGAAAGATACGTTGTCGACTTTGATCAAGTGGTTATTGATCATTAGTCTCCACTTTTTTCGGTGTTCACATAAACCCAATACTAAGCCTCATGCCAAGACCCGGCCCTACTCCGCAGCGTAGCGAGGGTCTTGGGTATAATGTTATTTTTTAGTCGGCTAATTTGGGTCTAACTGCATTCACGGCAAAACTGGGTCTAGGTAGACTAGTAATCGGTGTACCTAGACGCAACTACGCCATAAAGTCTTCTAGTATATATTTGTTGCCGCCCAAAAATTCCCTACTATTCCCTGCCAAACAAACACTCTCCTCTTGGCATTGATCTCGGATAAACAATCGCGATGATGAGTCGTTTGATTGGTGGGCGGGCTGGGAGTAACTCCTAGACCATTATCTAAGGGGCGCCCTTGACCGGGAGCTCGGGTGTGGCGCCACTTCGTTGCTATGGGGAAAAAATAGCTTAGCCGACATTATAACCAAGACCCTCGCTACGCTCGGAGTAGGGCCGGGTCTTGGCATGAGACTAACCCAATACAATGATAGACAGGAATAAAGAAGCTAATACGTAAGAAGTGTGTGAATATGAAATGTAACCTCGCCCTGAAAACAGAAAACCGCAAAGAGATATTCAGACGGCCATTCCAAACCCGCCCACATATCATCCATGAATAACGATGTCTCAGTCCTTAATGAAAGTGTCAAACCAATCACGCTTCAGCCCTCTCGTAAGATCTGAAACTAAGATCATATCCGTCCAAGTCGTGGTCAATCTTGTCCATCCGCCTGTAGCCCTTAATATCTTCTATACTTGCTGCTCGTTTCGACACTGCCATCTCCTCGGAGTGGTCTATCCTAAGGATGTCCGTTAAGTTAGGCCTAGCCTTGAAGAGAGTCACTAAAAATCGCCCAGGATTAAATGTCTCTAGAACGCTCTCGATAACATCCACCGCCTCTCGGCCAGATTCTTCCCTGGGGACGTTTGTCTCAAAGGAAGCATAGGAGCAATGTGGCTGCGGAGTGACGTGGACTGCCCAATAATATGAGGTATCCTTGACCTGGGATGGAATCACTGCGTTCGCTGAGTAGCCGCAAGGATTGAAAATGTATGAATCGATGTGAGAATTTGGAAACCGTGATTTGTCGTAAATCTCTGCAAGTCTACATGAGTTGGTCACAATTGCGCCAAGATCGTGTCCTTGACTTGAATCTCCTTTCTTATCCTTAGGTTTCACGTCCGTAGTCGTAGTATCCATGAACCATTGCTTAGACTTGACTGGGCACAAGTCTGTCATCAAGATTTCCAAGGTTTCGTCCGTATCTCTGTTATGCCTATCCTTAGTAGGAATGAGAGGAGGAGTGAGCATAGTGTTGGCGTTGGTAAGGTAGAGGTACCAGTGCTCGCCATTCATCCTACCCACTTTGTATGCACTCCCACGAAGCGACATTTGCTCCATAAATTTAACCTCATCTGGCCAGCTCTTGTGTGGATACTCCTGGCGATCAGGAAACATGAAAGCCTTCCTGGAATAGAAGAGTCTGTATGGTTCAGCCATATTAGTTCCGCTTCGTTGGGTGAAGCCCCCATGAACGCCGGCAATCTCGAGCAACCGTGCAAGTCCAGCCAGAAGGGTAGTGGTTCCACAGGTCTTCAAAACCACCTTGTGGGGAAATACAAACATACTGCTCTCACTGAGCAAGTATGCATCAACATGTTCAGTCTGAATCACAGACAATACCTTACATCTGACAAGGTTGAGCATCTGTTCCCAGAGATTTCGTGAAACTGACTTCAAGCCGTTTGGCTTTGAACTCTCGGAAAGCATGGTAGGGGAGGGGACAAACCAAACCTCGAGAAGCTTCTCCGCCCCCTCAAAGGCATTTGCGGAGTCGAGGTCTGCTGTAGCCTCACGGTTGATAGGAAGCGTGTTTGTCTGGCCAGTCTCTTTACCGGAAGATGTGTTGATGGTAGCCATTGTGCTAAGATCGATACGGGCTACAGAGGATCAAGATGGGATCAAGATGGATGGATATTGCAGCACCTTTCTGGGGATTTATTCGAGGGATAGAAATAGTTGGTCAGGGGTGCAAGGTTGGTGGTTTCAGTGAGCCAACGTCGAGAATCCGATACTAATATCGACGTAGTATCGGTCCAAGGAGGAGCAGAGAAAGAGTATATATAGAGATTTTTGTAGAGGCTGGTGGTACATGGCCGGTGGGCCATGAGGGTGCTTAACCTGAGGTCACAAATCAGCTTGACGCTGAGGCCACAAATCCAACTTGAACCCAGGATTCAATTTATCTGTATATTCCATTCCCATCGTCAGCTCTTATTACCGTAGTAGGTACTACCCAAATCGAATCGAACTACTGTGTCAATGCTTTGCACCACACAGCAAGGTTAGATCACCCAGATGTTGAAACCTTGAACTGTGTTAGTGTCACTGGATGCAGTTGTTTTTGCCTGTCGGAGAGTTGGCCTTCAAACTTGTGGAATGGAAAACAGAAACTCGAATTCAAAGTTTACAGATGCACACGAAACATTCAATGTTTACGGATGCACACGAAACTGAGAACGGCCATCTCTAACAGGTCAGATACAGTCCCCTGCAGCAGATGTTTAAATCTTAAACTGTGCTGCTTCCTTCCACCAATGCAGTTTGTTTTTTTCGGCTACCAAAGGTGCTTTCAATCTTGTGGAACAAGAACAACGATGAAACCGCTCCTCATAGTCCCCTCACTGGGACTGAATAGGAGAGTAATGAGTATTTAAAAAAAAAAAAAAAAAAAAAAAACAACGATGAAACCAACGTCAGAGATGCAGGAAAATTGATAGCATTTTTAGCATACAGGAAGCTGGTAAGCGCCATCCCTATCAACCCCCTACCATATGAAATTCTACAGGCTCCTGTTGCTGCACGTTGCGATATCCCCTAGTACTTCTGCAAGTTAGGGTCCGGACTCGTTTCAGGGTAATTCTGACTCTTTAGTATTCTTACAGGCCCCTACAATAATGTCAATCCCTACTAGGTAGTCAGTCTGAGTTATGATTACTGATAGTTGCTGGTATTAGTAGGCTTGCAAATAAAAAAGGAAACAGCGGAAAATTTTCTTCTTTAATTAATTCAAATAGGACAAAAACTCTTCATTTCAACGACCTCCTACTCCACTCCCTTCCTCCATCATTTAAACCTTATAAAAACATTTAAGATCTTCATCCACCAGCTTCCGAACCATTGCAACAAGGTCCGCATGCTTCTTCCCCAGAGTTAGAAAATTCCCGATGTCTTTAATGCCTTCACTCTCCCATTTCGCTACAATGGCATCAACAACACGATTCTCCGTGGCCGAAGTCACTGTATACGTTACTCCCCGAAAGCACCAGGTATAATCCGCTTTATTCGGGGTGATTATGTTATTGTCGGTTAAGAAGTTCCGGAGCTGGCGGCGCAATTTGATGCTGAGTACTGACATGTTTGGTTATTGTATTTGCCTTTGATCTTTTTTTCTTTGAAATCTAGTTGGTAGTTGCGCCATTTAAACCGGTTATATACCTTTTCCAAGGGCCATGTCCGTGGCCAAGTTGGCTCTCAAAACATAACAAAACCCAACTTCTGGACATGACCACGGTCCCATCCCGCTAGGTATGTTGCCATATGCAGGGTTCTGCCTATACGCTTGGCATGCATACTCCGCCTTCTTTGCAAGTAAAGGTAAAACTCAATACCATACACCGCACAACCTACCTTACCTACCTGCATGGCTTTGCAACCGTGCGCACTGACACACCACCTACATAGATTCTATGTAAAGTAGGTACGTACTTACTTTACGGTTCAACCACACTACTTACTGATAATAGTTGACACTTTTTGAGTTCAGAGCTCGACAAGTCAACCAGGCTACGGTAGGTACCCCGCAACTCCCACCCCAGCTTCCTCTTATTATTTTACACTTTTCCCCCGGCTTTTCCATCTCCAAAATCCTGCAACACCCCGTGCAATTCTTCTGGCGCACACTTGTCCCACACCTCGTCTCCAACACCAATCGTCAACTCACACTTCCCATCTGCCAATCACCAACTCGGCTCATTATTTATCTATCGCAAACAACATTCATTAGCCAACCAACCACACAACGACACTAGCACACGCACACGCACACGACGACATGCCAGGCAAAAGGGAAAGAGAAAGGTGGTCTGGTGTCACGACCCTCCTCCTTTATATTTGCTAGGTGGATTTTTCGCAGCGATGAGGAGCGGCGGCGGAGAGATGGCGACCAGTACGAGTTTAATAGCACGTGCAGAGCAATTTGGTGCTTACGGGAAATCATGAAGTTCACAAACCTCGACTGTGAGCCCGTTTCTGATGAGCCTTTTCTCAAGAGTTTACCAGAGTCGCGCCATACCCGAACACTGCCAGTGACAGACACAGGCACCCAGACGACACCCCCGATCACCCCGACACGGAACAGCGTTTCCACCAACACCGATCCGCCATCCGACACTCCCCCAGTACATATGCGGAGGCAGCGACCTCAACCGTCGAGACATCCCCCAAGTGACGCCGTCGCCTTCGGGAGTTGGGGGAAAGGGTAAGGGAAAAGAAAAGACACGGGGGGTGCAGCAAGGGTTCACCGCGCCATACCATCCGACACTCCCCCAGTACGCAGATATGCGACCTCAACCGTCGAGACATCCTCCAAGTGACGCCGTCGCCTTCGGGAGTTGGGGGAAAGGGTAAGGGAAAAGAAAAGACACGGGGGGTGCAGCATGGGTTCACCGCGCCATACCATCCGACACTCCCCCAGTGCGCAGATATGCGACCTCAACCGTCGAGACATCCTCCAAGTGACGCCGTCGCCTTCGGGAGTTGGGGGAAAGGGTAAGGGAAAAGAAAAGACACGGGGGGTGCAGTATGGGTTCACCGCGCCATACCATCCGACACTCCCCCAGTACGCACATATGCGACCTCAACCGTTCGAGTCATCCTCCAAGTGACGCCGTCGCCTTCGGGAGTTGGGGGAAAGGGTAAGGGAAAAGAAAAGACACGGGGGGTGCAGCATGGGTTCACCGCGCCATACCATCCGACACTCCCCCAGTGCGCAGATATGCGACCTCAACCGTCGAGACATCCTCCAAGTGACGCCGTCGCCTTCGGGAGTTGGAAAGGGTCAAGGGAAAGTAGAAAGGACATTCTTGATGCCGTCGCCTTCGGGATCTGGAAAGGGTAAGGGAAAAGAAAAGACACGAGGGGTGCAGCATGGGTTCACCGCGCCATACCATCCGACACTCCCCCAGTGCGCAGATATGCGACCTCAACCGTCGAGACATCCTCCAAGTTACGCCGTCGCCTTCGGGAGTTGGAAAGGGTCAAGGGAAAGCAAAAAGGACATTCTTGATGCCGTCCCCTTCGGGATCTGGAAAGGGTAAGGGGGGAAAAGAAAGGACACGAGGGGTGCAGCATGGGTTCACCGCGCCATACCATCCGACACTCCCCCAATGCGCAGATATGCGACCTCAACCGTCGAGACATCCTCCAAGTGACGCCGTCGCCTTCGGGAGTTGGAAAGGGTCAAGGGAAAGCAAAAAGTACATTCTTGATGCCGTCGCCTTCGGGATCTGGAAAGGGTAAGGGAAAAGACAAGAATACAACCCCCCCCCTATTTATACACCCCTTCCTCTCACTCAATACAACGACACAAACACCACCCCCTAACCCTCCGAAAAATCCATCTACATCACGAGCGACACCACCCCCGAGCACTCCCCCCTAAACCAAACACGAGCCGTTGTATTTCATGCGGCCCCAATGAAGTACAAACCGGGCCTCATGCGCCGCTGGATCGAGGAGGACAACAAGGAGGTTCGAATTCTGGGTATCCGCTGGTTATTACAAGAAAGTAGAAGGATCGGCAAGCTGGCATCATCACTTGTTATCTACTTGTGATGGAACTGACACGGACTTCGCATGGGCAAGCGAGCCCGCACCACGGAATACGGTTGGGATAGATGAGACTCCTTGCGGGACACTACACTTGAGCGGCTTTTCTTTATCTTGAGACTGGGATAGTTGAGGATTGTTTTTCTACTCGCGCGTACGTCTTGTTTGGGTTTTTTCTTTCCACTATCGAGAAGTAGACTATGGTGATTTTGGTCTTCCCACTCGAGAGGATTTTCGTTAGGATTTTTACACTTTAGCGGCTTTTCTTCCAGCGAGTTTCGAGTTTGGTTTAGGCGGACTTTTTTGCAGGTTAATGACAGCATGGGGGCTCTGCGCCTTACGAATTTTGCGCGGTGGACCTGGCTGCCTTTGTCCTGAATCCACACGGGTTTCCGGGTGGCTCGTCATGGTCCCCTTACTGGGACCGAATAGGAAGTAATGAGTATTTTTTTACAAAAAAAAAAAAAAAAGTCGCCTCTTCTACGGTACAGTAGAACTTCGTTACAAGCATGTCATCGAGCCCCATTCTTATAGCGAATATATGCTTATAACAAACAACATGTGCAGTAAAATGAACATATATACATTCGGATACCTCTAAACATCACCGAAAATTCCCTCCAACCACGCCCTAAGACACCCCTAAACATTCTCTGCCACCACCCCCGCACTTACTTACTCCTGCAGTGTCCTTTGGCTTTGCCGACCTCTTTCTGCTGTTTGTGCACCCCACCCTTCAATTCGGCGTGCGTACGGCTGCTGTGACGTCAGACCCAAGAGACAAATAGCATTGCATCATCAGTTTGCTAACAACCCCCCCTGGTACTAACTAAATAACCCCCTCGACTAGTTCTTAGCTTCCCCTGCTAGTGTCCATTTTTACAAGACACAAGCCCATCATGTGCATTTAGTAAGAAGGAGGAGGAATATGCGTTTGAAGAACGGGCGGGGGGGGGGGGGGGGATTGGACAATTTCCATGATGCGATGAGTCCTCTCAAAAAGCTCGCGTTTGGGGGCTTCGGGAGAGTTTTATTCTACAAACAAAAATGGATCCCCCGTGAGTTGGAAGATTTGGATGCAAAAGGGTTGGCAAGAAAAATTCTTCAACTTGGAAACTCCAGCTGGCGATGGTGGCTAGCTAGATGTGATATGTACGACGACAGGATTATCACAGCATTCAATGATTGTATCGGCCACGCTAGCTTGAAGTGAGGGAGAAGAAGAACAGCAGCGATGAATAAGTGTATTTGACGGATATGGATAAGGAGGGAAATGGAGGGACATGGAGCGAAATGTGAGGTCGGGAGGCGAAGTTCTGCCGGAGAGGAAGAGCAGGGTGGGAGGGGGTGCATCGGACATTTGTTTCAGATGCAAGCGAATGTTGAGCTACAGTTTGGGAATCTGTGAAACGAAGTTTTGGGGATTTCTGGGGTTTTTATTTTTATATTTCTTGTTTTACCCTGCCTGGCCTACAGAATATTTCTAAGGTTAACCTTTCGTGTTAATAAAATAAAATTACTACCCTGAGTACTCAAGCTTGCCACAGTACAACGCTCTGCACGGCGAAGACAAGTCCGTAGATGACGGGGCCATGAACTCTAACTATAAGCCTCGTCAGTTAAGAAGACTGACCCGATGTAAATATTCCCTCGCTTGCGCATGGTGTGAGATTCAGTTTATTCAGCTGCAATCACACTGGCGTGAATCCGCAGAGTGAACCCATCTGAAATGCTCAACTCTGGCGACATTACTAGCGACATCACTCCTCCGTCAGCTCCAGGTTGGGTCACATGCACTCACATAGACTCTCCCGGTTCACGGCTGAGGTTGGCTCTCACAGGCTCTCATAGGCTTTTCCAGCTTATGGTTGCGCATATAGGCTCTATCTTTGCTCACATAGTTTCCTTTGCCTCAGGTTTTTGTCCGCAGACTCTTTTGACTTTATTATTCAAACTTGGAATTTGCTCTTTGACCTACACATATTGTGTGTTCGGTATGCATTTCATTTCATTTCTCCTTTCCAAAATATGCTTGTGTCATTAAGTTAGGTTTTCTCCTCTTAAATTCAGTGCTGAAAATTTTAAACTAGCTTGATGAGGTGGTTTGACATGGTGTTAGGCCGAGTGGGTACTTCTTTGTTTTCTCACTCAGTTCATGTAACCAAACACAGCATCAATCATTGCTCGAACATCCATAGCAAATACACATACAGATTCCTCGAGTGAGAGTGAGCTTCATTCTGTGTGTATTCCTCTTTATCTCTTTCAGTTGGCGGTCCTGGAAAGACCCGATACTCTCTATTCCTCTTGGTAGGCTGGAAAATCGCTGCGGTGAATTCCAGGAGTGGCTGCTGCGGTAGCACTCTTCAGAGTCGGTAGCAATCTTTCTGTTCTCTTTCTCTTTTTCTTCGATACTCTCTATTCCTCTCGGTAGGCTAGAAAATCGCTGCGGTGATTTACAGGAGTGGCTGCTGTGGTAGCACTCTCTCTACCTTTCTATTCTCTTTTCTTTAGTTCACTGCGGGAGCCTTTAACCACTTGATCAAGTCGACAACGTATCTTTCCGCGCACAGCCAGTCCATCATTATTCGTCTCGAGTTGCATATGTTTTGTTTTGTTCTGCTTTACTCCGGGAGTTTGGAGTTGAGAGCTGCCGTTTGGTGGCCTCGAGCTGGACTTGAGTTTGGATTTCGACCTTCGACTTGGAAGTGTTGTGAATGAATAGTTTGATTGGATTTTCGTCTCTTGGAACCAGCATCTGGATTTCGACCATAGGCTATGCGACAAGGATGTGTGTGGCATAGCCGCTTCCAACTCCAGCAGAGTATCCGTGCCGGTTGGCCAATTGAAACCCAAATCGGGGGTGTTGATGGTGTAGTTAGCCAAAACAACACATGCTTAATCACTTTTCAGTCCTACGATCCTAAGTCCTTATATCTCTGTTTTTCTTCTCTCTTTCTTCAGATCTTTCTCTTAGCATATTCCTATGTTTTCGTCTTTTCCTATAATGTCGTTCAGTGGGGAGGAGAACACAGTCAGGGTGGAGGATTTTCTAGAGCTACTGGAGATTTTCCTTGAAGGCCTTGATACTCAGATCAGTGATACAGCCTGGCATGAACGGGCCAAAGTGCTGGTATTGCAGAACCATTTGGAAGGCAAGGCAAGGCCAACAATTCTTCTTCAAGTTGAAAGCAGATAAAAAGACCACCTACGACGCTGCTGCCAGAGCTTTAAGGCAACGATTTCCTGCACCATTTTGACGAATATTGGTTTCCGGAGGTTGTTAAAGCCTATGAGAAGCCTAAGCCCCAGGTACAACAAACTCAGCTACCAAATCAAAACAAATTCGAAGGCAGCTATCTCCAGCGAGCTCAGACTCAAAGTGCTAGGGATCAGACTCCTTACACCCAAAACTCGGACACCTATCCTTACACTCGAGATTCAGTCATCTATGTTGAGCATTTGTCTGATGAAGACTTGGGACTAGCTCCAGAAACCGATCAGACTCCTTACACCCGAGATTCAGTCATTTATGTTGAGCATTTGTCCGATGAAGACTTAGGACTCGTGGTCCCAGAAACCAAGCCAATGGAGAAAAACTCAGTTACCTATATTGAGTATTTGTCTGAAGACATGGGACTAGTTCCAGAAACCGCTTCAGTACTAGTGGGAATGGTTACTACTACAGATGAGTTGGTAAAGCCTATGAAGAAAACATCGGTTACCTATATTGAGCTGTCTGATAAAGACATGGGCTAGTCCCAGAAACCACTCCGGTAGGAATGGTTATTACTGCAGATGAGTTGGTGGAGCCAGTGGCGAAAGACTCAGTGATCTATATTGAGCATTTTTCCGATGAAGGCCAAGAATTAGTCCTAGAAACTGAGGCAGCAGGAACAATCACTATTGCAGATGAGTTAGTGGTAGATGAAAAGCAATCTGAAGACGGTCATCTCCAGCAAGCTCAGACTCAAAACTTGGGACTACTTCCAGAAACCGATTAGATATCTCACGCCCAAACTATCACGGTAGCATATATGGAGCATCTATCGAGTGAAGACGCAGGACTAGTTTCAAAGACCGATCTGGCGGTGATGATCACTATTGCACCTGAGGTGGCAGAGTCGGTAGGAAAAGAGGCAGATTTGGAAAATTGGAAACAAGTGTCTACCTATATTAAAGATAAAAGAATGGAAATATTTGAGCATTGGGGTCTGGTGAAGTCATTAAGGCAAATACTGGGCGTGGGATTAATTACTGGATAGATAGGGTGTTGATATATTTTCTCTAAGTCTTGTTTTGTTCTGAAGGTGGGTGGGTGGTTTGATATCGCGCGTTATTTTATTTTTCCTCTTATGTTACTTGCGCTGAAGTCTGGGAAACATGGTGAGGAAAAATAGGGGGTGATCTGACGCGCGCAGGTTGAGGTGTATTACTTGAAAAGAGAATTTGTCGAGCTTGGAGGATGTTGAGTTCTAGGTATATAAGGCCCAGTTTTTAGCATGGCAGCATCAATCATTGCTCGAACATCCATAGCAAATACACATACAGATTCCTCGAGTGAGAGTGAGCTTCATTCTGTGTGTATTCTTCTTTATCTCTTTCAGTGCTCTTCTACCTGCTTTTTTCACTTCCAACCTGTTGCTTAACTCTATACCTCCTCTTCGCATTTCAGATGTCTTGCTCAAGTTTATACCGATCCACTGCATTTCCAACCTATATTACCTTTTTGAAGACCTGCTTTAATCTAATGTGACAATTGCACTTAGACAATGTTTTTAAGGTGGGAAGACCTTCGGTCTGAGATAGAGGATTGGGTGATTTGTACCTAGTTTGGATTCCAAGTCTTGAAGAAAGATAAGCTGTGGGGATATTATGCATGCCAGCATAAATCAAATGGATGTGAATGGTGTTACGCAATTCTTGGATCCTAGCAGCCAAGTATGCCTTGCGCCTTGACCGTTGATCCGCCGAGTCGAGGAAGGTTGTGTCCTGTAATGGGGCCTGCGCCCGCCCCATGTATTGGCTTATGATATCTGCAGACCTATTCATCAAGGTCATCTTCATCATCAATCTCCTGTTCATCAGCTTCCACCCGAGATAGAATTAGCCTTGTCTGAGGAGTTATGCGTACAGCAAGATGTAAAACTTACCAAGGGAGTGGTCTTCATCCTCGACTTGGTCCCTCGCCTGCTGTAAGGCGTCGGGAATCCGTTGCCGTGCCCGCCGAGTGGCGTGTCGCCTGGAGAACTTCCTGCATGAGCTCAGCCTCAAAGGCAGAGGTATCACCAATTTCCAGGGGTTGGTCTAATTCCAGACTTCCCTTTTGCTGTGAGGCGGCCAAACGTGCCTATATATCGGCCTCTATGGCAGCCAATAGGTGTGTACGCACGTTGCTGGGGTGAAAGCATTCCAGGTGGCTAAGAACCATTTATATGATGCTATACACGTCAGAAAGTGCCCTCCCTACGTCGGATTAGATGTACTTACTAACGGTCGTATCATATTTGAATTCCCCTATTTTCGGGGGGGTTCAACATACACCCCTGTCGTCCATGCCTTCAGGCAAATGAAACAATTTATTGATAGAATCAAAGAAGGTTTCATCGAAATTCTCGGAAAATGATCTCCGTGATTTCGCTGGCTCGGAAATGCCTTTGGTGGGTCTGTATGAGTATTAGACATGTTAGACATGTCAGACTTCCGACGCTGGAAGTAAGCTTTACCTCTTGTCCATCTTCGCGGCAAATGAAGCGATTGTGTAATAACAGGTAGTTCACTTGCTTAGCTATCTCAAGTTGAGACAGCTTGTTCAACGCAAAGACCTCCATAATGCTGTGTTTACATTCGTAAACCAGATGTAATCGAGTTCGGGAATGTATGCTGCGGAGCTGTGATAGTTTAGATTAACATCCGACGTCACAGATAGGGAATATTACATACATGGGTGTTTGCCTTTTTCACACGTTCTAGTTCTTGGCCAGTTTCTTGCACTTTAATCCAGCTTATGGACAACAATTGCTCGATGTCCTCTGCGTTCAGCATTGGATTTCCGAACAAAGTATAGTCCCGCACATGCGAGGCCGCTCGAGAGGTGAGTTCCTTGTATTGCTCTGGAATAGTGAAGAATGGCCTAGATCTAGGCCCGACGCGGAACGGCTTCTGGACCATGAGGTCGAGCTGTACATAATCTTCTGAATCCAAGCTGAACCTATCACTTGGCACATTACTCACACTGGACTCAGTGTGAGTACGCAGCCGCCAGCAGAGAGCGGCGGTGGGGAGGACTATGTACATCATGGGGGATGATCTGTGAAATATCTCCGAATGAGAATTCTTCTGGGTCACTGGGTATAAAGTTGAGACTGGCTGACATTTGACCGATTCTAGAATTGTCTGGGTAGCAAGGGACGCGCTTGATGACTAGGCTTGGGTTCTGATCGATGTAGCTGCCCATCGGACCATGAACATGTGCATGTGTAGATGCACAGACCGACTACAGCCACGCCCACAAGGGACGAAACGCAGATTGTCATATTGGTTTTGAAATCCCTATTTCGTAGCTGTTAGGTAATCTCACTACCAGCTTGAACAGATGATTGGGGCTATTAAGCTTCAAAATGAGTTTTGAATATCTGGAGTTGATGGGGTATCAGAATATAAATATATGAAGAAACACTCACATTTTTGGAGTGACGGTTAAGTAGATGATTATAGCAATGAGCCCCCAAAATAAGAGTCTAATTTGTCCTCGAGAAGTTTAAAATACCAGCAATGGACCCTATGTTGGAGTGTAAGCTTGTCCGGTTACCCTGAAGATAGCAACATCCCACGTGATCCTTATTTTTTTTTTTTTGTGATACTCGTTACTCCTATTCGGTCGGACCATGAGGAGCCACGTGATCCATATATCCCCTCACAAAAAGTGTGGTCGCTGATAGAGGGTACTATGAGGAGAACACGCATCCTGTGGTCACACTCTACCTCAATTAGTCTCCGAGCAGAAAAATAAAATGATAATTAAAACCAACCTAGACATTGAACTAGTGAACAGCTGGATACGGGAAAATCTAACAATCGTTCCTTCAGCCACATCCATCTTCATTTCTAACCCCTGGATCCTTTCCCTTAAGAGACGGATAGCTCGTCTCATGTCTGACATGTGCACTGACTGGGTTTGTGAGGGTGTCAATGTCTTTCAGTTCGGTGTCCTTCATGTCTATCATGCGCGTCGTCTATGCCTTCTGGAAGGTATGGTGACAAAGATATTGCTACGAGCGGTGCGATGATAGTTGCTTTGCGATGTTTGTACAAATTAGCTTCGTATCCGAATATTCAATTATTTAAGATAACCTACTGGGTTTTGGCAATGCAGGCTGCGTAGACAGGAATGACAGATTCTCAAGTCAGGGGCGAGATATTGAGCCTACTTATGGCCCTCAGCATCTTGTTTGATGTTATGAGAAAGTAGTACAGCTTTGCCTGGACTGCTCATGGACAAACCATGATAAACGAATGCACCAAGGTAAATACAATACCCCGGAAAATTTTTGCGAGGCTCCCCATATAAATTTGCAGAGGGGGGGGGGCGAAAATTCTTTCGCCGGGTTGCTGTAACAAAGCTAAGTACGCTGATAAGTAGCAAACTTTTCCATTTCCCGAGGGCTGTGCGCTCACGATGGTGAGGGAGTTGAGGGAGTTGAGGTATAGTGGAGCGGTCTCCGGAAAACAGTTTGAGATTGATTGGAGGGAGATGGTGGAGGAGGGAACATAGAATATAGAGGAGATGTGGTAAATCCATATGAGGACCTTTCATTTTGGGGAGTTTGCTTGCGGACCTCTGGCTGGGAGTGCCCCACTGTTATGTATTTGACATGTATAGGTAAAGGCTACCTAGAGACAATAGGCTCACGAAGGAGATATTCGGCCTATAGGGGTGGCCAGATTGCAAGAGAAGGGATGTTATTGTTATAGAGCAGAGGCTGTAGAGTGGTGTTGCTACCTCCATCTCTGTCAACACCATCTCCACAACCGCCTTAGCTACCTCCACTGCCTCTTATCTATTTCGTGATTCTCTTTCAAGGTACCCTGGGTACTAGGGATTTCACACTGCAAAATTCTGCTTTGCTATTGACCATTGTGATATTTTGACTAGCGAGTCTTGAGTGAGGGAGGAGTTCGAGTGTCAATTTCCTCTGGATGCGTCTTTTGCGTTTGGACCGAATAGGAGTAATGAGTATTTAAAAAAAGGCTGTACTGCACGCTTGAAGGGAGCAGCAGAAAGAGACTTGTCCGCAGGAAACGCGACGTCTGGGACGGCGAGGAATAGCTGAGACTGTTGAGGGAGGATCTCCAGGCAAGCGTTGACGTCCTCCTCGGAGAAGAACTGGTTAAAAGACCTATGTTGTGTTTGACCAAAGAAAGCAGCCACAACGAGCTGCTTAATCGTACAGCGTTCAGGATCCAGATTGCAGAATCAAATAGACCGAAGCGAGAGAAAAAGGAAGAATACGGCACTGACGTTCCTGGAACAGGACGAAACAGAGAGAGAGGGGATGTTCACCTCGAACACGGGATGGGTGCCACTGTGGATGCGAGAGTGTTCAATCTTTGAGATGTCTTACTGCCAAGGATCTAACTAGGAAGCTAACATGATGCTGACAATTGAAAGATAGTTAGGTACCAAGCCACTAGCGATCCGAGTTGGGCTGTGACTACCCAATCAGGACGTAGCCACTTCCCAATATGGGTAGCGACCAGGTTGGCGGCAACCAAACACCAACGTCAACTGGCACCATCAATAATAATTAACCACTAGGACAACCTAATGCTTTAACAAATACTTAAAGGTTATGAATATTCTGGAAAAAGGCCGGTATAACTAGCTAACTAACTACAGTAGAAGAATTTGACAAGCAACTAAAACAAGAAAATACCTGTCTTGCCAACAATAAAGTAACCAACTAGAATATGGAAAAAAGAGAAATACCTAATCCTTCACCCCCTGAACAGATACGTAGATTATAGCAAAGACGGGCACAGCTAGATAATTAGAATATGACAAGGAAATAAGGCGAGAAATACCTGGCTTGCCAACAATAGGGGGGGCAAAGCCAGGTACGTTTACTAAATTGACATGTGAAAAAGCTGTACTTCACTCGCCCCTTCCTCCAAAGCTCCAAAACTTGCAGTAAAGTGCTTGAGTAGTAGTGAATCTTTCGTCAGGTAGGTAACATTCGAAAAATAGTTCGTTATGGAGGCATATTGCTGAGCCGAGATGCAGTTTGCGGTATCTGTGTCATCGAGTTGTGCAAGCTCAAAAGCGCCGAATAGGAAGTCTCTGACGAGCCATGGAAGAACATCCGCCTTTCAGGCCCTTACTACACCGTCTTCTCGCTCTACGTATAAGTGAACTGTACCTTTTTCGGCCAGTCAGATGCTCATGTTGAGCCACTCTATCATTTGTAGGTTTCATCATAATCTGCCTCCCCTCCATTGCTAGCAGTAGTTAACTACGTAAGTACACTAATTATATCACGTCCCTCGCTAATGTCCCTTAGTAGGCAACACATATCGCCTCCACTTTCTTGAATCTGTTATCTGTTCATACGATACCGAGTTGCGGAACATATTTTGAATACGAATGCCAAACACATGAAGGTTAGTCACAATAATCTCATCTCTGGATGCAAAGCTAATTTGTACAGGTGTCAAACCACAATCACAAAACTCGTAGCAATGTCTGATCCGCTCAACCTTTCGGATCTCCGTGCCGACATAGAAAGACTGCGCACGCAGGTTGAAGCAAACCAGGATCTGATGTACGATGGCATCAGGGAGGATATTTGTATACTGGGGGATATCCTGGAAATCCTCGAGGTCAGGCTTGATCATCTTGAACAGGAAGTCGAGAGATTCATCCAGAACAAGACTTCGAGATCTTGGTGAGTTGTATTTCTTCACTTCATTCACTTTATTTTTCTTCTCTTTTAAGGCTCTCTTACCCCAAAACGTATCCGCGCTCAGCCGTTTCCGAAGTGCAATCTGCTTGTTTTTATTGGGGGCTCAACCAGATTCTAACGACAACAGCAACCTAGGAATGTCCGAAGCCCACGTGACAGAATATGGCACCAGCGAATATCACTCCGCCCCCCACCTCCACCGCTCAACCTCCACCTCCATCTCCACAGCTCCACTTTCCATCTCCACCACTACCACCACTATCTCCAACGATGCCATCTCCAACGATGCCATCTCCAACGATGCCATCTCCAACGATGCCATCTCCAACGATGCCATCTCCAACGATGCCATCTCCAACGATGCCATCTCCAACGATGCCATCTCCAACGATGCCATCTCCAACGATGCCATCTCCAACGATGCCATCTCCATCCTCTTCCCACGCCATCCCCAGCACTGCCTTAGCTACCCCAACTGCCTCTACTTCTACAGCTACCCCAACTGCCTCTACTTCTACAGCTACCCCAACTGCCTCTACTTCTACAGCTACCCCAACTGCCTCTACTTCTACAGCTACCCCAACTGCCTCTACTTCTACAGCTACCCCAACTGCCTCTACTTCTATCTCCAGCTCCGCCGACACCATCTCCACCCCTGCTTTAGCTACCCCAACTGCCTCTACTTCTATCTCCAGCTCCGCCGACACCATCTCCACCCCTGCCTTAGCTACATCCACTGCCTCTGATGCTACACCCAGCTCTGCCGAGGCCATCTCCACCCCTGCCTTAGCTACATCCACTGCCTCTGATGCTACACCCAGCTCCGCCGAGGCCATCTCCACCCCTGCCTTAGCTACATCCACTGCCTCTGATGCTACACCCAGCTCCGCCGAGGCCATCTCCACCCCTGCCTTAGCTACATCCACTGCCTCTGATGCTACACCCAGCTCCGCCGAGGCCATCTCCACCCCTGCCTTAGCTACATCCACTACCTCTGATGCTACACCCAGCTCCGCCGAGGCCATCTCCACCCCTGCCTTAGCTACATCCACTACCTCTGATGCTACACCCAGCTCCGCCGAGGCCATCTCCACCGCTCCAGCACAACCTCAGATATTTGTACTGCCACCGCTACCTCCACCATTGCCTCCGCTGCTACGGCGCAGTTACTATTTAGTCGGGGATACTATGTGTCTACTATCTCCACCGGATCTGGTATCTCCACAGCCACCGCTATCTCCATCGCCACCGCTATCTCCACCGCTATCTCCACCACTTCCACTATCCCCACCGCTATCTCCACCGCCTTCACACTCTCCACCACCGCGTCCGCGTCCACGATATCCTTCATCTATCACTCAGCTATCCCTACCATCTCCGCTACCGCCACTGCGTTTGCGACGTCCTCTATCTGGACCAGATCCTCTGGCTCTACCGCCTCCGCTTCCTCTGGTACCTCCACAATCGCCTCTACGATCTCCTCTATCTCAGGCTCAGCTAGCTCTCCCACCATCACCGCTTCCTCCTGTACCTCCGCCGCTGCCTCTGCGACCTCCTCGCTCTCCAGCTCAGCTAGCTCTACCACTTCCTCTGACGCTACGGCGTAGATGTTTTATAGCCAGGGATACTATGTATCAACTATCTCCTCCACCTCCGCTATCTCCTCCACTCCCTGTGCCACCTTCTCCGCAATCTCCGCCACCGCGTCAGCCGCTTCTATCTCCATCTCCGCTATCTCTTCCGCCTCCGCTATCTCCTCCACCCCGCTAAATCAGTTATAATTGGCTAACATCGCAATTGAGATAGCAAGGATCAATGGAATGTTTGCGTTGGCGAGTTATGAGGTATGGTCATGGAATCTCGGTTAGGTTTTGAAGGGATATAAGCTGCGAAGGTTTTCACTCGTTTCCTGTACCATAATCTGGGAAAGCAAAAAAAAAAGCCAGAAAGGAAGGATGCTACTACTGTCTTTTTCTTTGTATGTATGGACCGCAATCGATTTTACTTACCAAGCCAGACACAATAAGAATTTGTGACGTTTTACATTCTCCCTCATAACTCGGACTACCATCGCCAATTGCCTCTGCGACCTCGCTATCAATACAATGTCAATCAACCATGAACCATAAGAGAAGCACTTCCCTAATATCCTTATCCCGTTTTTAGTCAGTAACAATAAAGTTCACACAAACACGGTTTGTGGTTATATTGCTAGAAGATCTTCTATTGGAGAGAATCAAAAATAAATAGTGACATAGAATCTTTAGAGGAGAAAGAGATTGGGCCTTTAAATACCCGGAAACACCCCACCCCTTCCAAAGACAGGCACCGTTGCCGCTTGTACAAAAACAACCCCTTGCCTCTTGTTTCTGAAGTGCCGGACATCATATGTCCCAGTTGGACAAATGCAATTCCACTTTGACGAGAACAACAATTCCCACTTCGACATACAATCCCACTTGGACGAAAACATAACAATCCCACTTAGACAGAAACAGTTATTCCGTCGGAATGCATAAATAAGATGATATTTTTTGCCACTTACGTTTATAGTCGCTATACCGGCTACCTACGGACACCGACAAGCAGAGGTCAGAGAACGAGCACAGCACGAAATAAATCTCTACTGTAAACAACAGATGTTAATAATACTATCGTTTCCTTACGATAGATATAGTTAAGTATTTTTCGCCCTTACCTATGCTGAGAAAATACTGTATCTATTGCGAACACTTGCTGGTACCCGACAAGGATCTCTGATTTACTTACGTTCTTATGTCTTAATTTTCTATCTTACCAATATTCGTTTTCTGTCTTCGCATCAGTTTTTCTGTCGATGCAACAGGTTTACTGTGCACGATATTTATCATACCACTAACCTACGCAACTAGCATTTCCTTGCTAGATAATTTACTCTGATCTCATACATATATATACGAGCTCTCAGCGCACTCATCTATCTAGTTTTAGAAGATAGACATGCTTCTCGAGATATTCTCAATAGACTGTCTACTCTTGGCCGAACCTTCCATCTGCTCGTACTCGCACACTCGAACTCTCTGCTTTATTGCACATTAGTAATAGTCCACCGTCATCCACCGTTTTCACGTCCGCGATACCTCCGCTCAGGAACCTTTCAATACAGACCAAGGTACGAAACCCCGGATCCTATGCAATTGCCGACTCCAGGACCGACACCCAGAGTGGAGTTGCCTTGGATCTTCAAGAAGAGATCAGGGGGTATCATGTCGGACAAGAACTCGGTGTTTGCGACAATAAGAGATGAGAGGAGGAAGTGGACTAAAGAGGAGGTGGAGGAGGCAGCGGGCCCCTGGGTCGCCAAAGAAAACCCCGGTGAGTTTCCTAGACTCAGATGATGAGGAAATGATCGAGCAATTGGGGCAGGACTTCCGGACCTCAAAGTTCGCGGAGATGGATAGAGGAGAGTGGAAGAAGTGGGGGAAGTTCTTGTTAAAATATACTATGGGTTTCTTATGCCTTACAGCTTTTGAATCAGATTATCGATATTGTTTTGACAATTCTCGAATATGGTGCGGAGAACAGCAGCCAATACATTCAAAAGGACCTTGGATGAACTGGAGGGGTATCAGGGTCAGGAGGATGATTATGAGGTCAGACGAGGGGATAATCACCAGTCTCAAGGAAGAGATTCAATGCTTGTTGGACAAATCGGATGTATCCAAAGTCGATAAAGAACTCTCGGAATTGAAACGGACGTTCATTATCTTTACAGAACTGGGGATCTGATGAAAAATCGAGAGAAGGCGTCAGAGGAGGAGCGAGAGGGGTTGCGAAAGAGAGTGGGAGAGAGTTGAGTGAGACAGTGAAGACAGCCGAAAAGTGGAAGACGTGGGCGGAGAAGGTAAGGAAAATGGTAGCTGCAGAGCGGTACCCAGTCAGACCAGGCAGGGCCAGAAGTGGTGGTGACAGAGATTGAAGAGGCAGTATAAACAGAAGGGGGAATCGAGATATTGGAGGAGATGATGGAGAGGAAGAGAGGGGCAGGAGACAGGGAGGATGTAATGAAGGATAGGTCGGACATGTATGAAGATGAGGGCGATGGATGCCCTGGTAGTAGCACCTCCTGCTACCAAAAGACAGGCTGGCAGCAAAGGCTGGGAAGAAACCCCAAAACAACCTCATCAACTAGTCCGCCTAGCTACACCAGGTCAGCAACTGCCACTGTGATTCATGCGTCAGAGACCCATGGCAGATATTATACAGGATGTAAAAATGAGAGGGATTATGGGGACGTTGGCTCTTGGTAGGTAACCGGAGACTTGGGAACCCAGCTAATTTGTTGTGTTTTTTGAAGGAATTTAGCCGTTGGGAGTCACCTAAAGATGAGGGGACGTTGGTTCTCGCTTGAGGTTCACGAGTTTGACAGAGGAAGGAAGAGGTGGATCTGCGCAGCGACTGGCAATGGATTTCTCAGTGATGGCTACTATCATCCTGTTACCCCGATTGGCAGTTCGCATTCCCAACAGTTTCATACAGTGTTTTCGGGTCTTTCACAGTTGTATTAGGATAGTTGAGTTTGCTTTAAGATGAGGGGACGGGGCCTAAGGCTCCATAGACGTATAAACTAAAAAAGAAAAAAAGTCCCGGAGGTTCTCGATATTGTTATTTTGTTATTGTTATTTATATTGTCACTAACCAGGTATTATAGGATATTACGGACTGTCAGAGGCAACGGAGCTCGTTCCATTTTTTTCTGGGGGGGGGTGTTCTATTGTCTTCTTATTGCAGCCAACCTAAGGCTATGAAGTCTCCCTTTAAAGATTCGAGCATCCGTATCCGTGACCTCTACCCCTTCTGCCGACCCAATCCTTCCCTCCCTTCTTCCCTTTTTTTTTTATATGCGGGGTTCAAATTGGTAAAGAGAGACTCAAGGACACGCTGCGTCCACGTCGGCGTCTTGGGCTCTGACGGCATCACGTGGGAGTAGTCTCCTCCGATCACTGCCAAAGCTTTGCTCAGTCCAGGGTAATGGGGGGGTAATGGGACCTTTGCTAACAACGAGGTGTTGCTACCGAATTGTAAGATGGAAACTTGTATGCAGGATGGTATTCAAGCTGTCTATAGTTCAGAAGGTCCATTGAGAGGCTAGTCTCCCAGGAGTAAGTGAGATGACGCATCCCTACACCCCTTGACTCTAGTTCTGGCATGAACTTTTCAAACCATTACGTATTATTTAATGATAGATTATTGTATATGTTTGGTAGTTTTTTGGTCTGCGTGCTGATGCTAGATTCTACTGGCATTTCATAGGTTTAATACTTTGTCCTCTGAAGGGACTCTCCTGTATTTCCACAGACAAAGGCTAGCTCAAATACTGCCTACACAACGATTGGGAACGCAGAAAACGGGAGCTGTAGTACCAATAATGCAGTTCCATACTGCACTACAAAGAGAGAGGTGATGACAGAGGGAGACAGAAGGATGAAGAGGCATGGGAAATACCCGGAATGGTGCAGGGAGGTGTATACCTTTCTACACAGCAAGTAAACATGTTTCATGAGGAGTTTTGAGGAGAGAGCGGAAATAAAAGAAAAAAGAATATAATTTCTCCCTGTCTGTATAGTATCATGCTGTGTATTTCCCTTATCCTTATAGTATACTTTCTTTGCCTTAAAATATTTATCCCAATATATTAGGTGGGAACTTCACTTACTAGGTTCTATAACTGTAGCTGTAACAAACGTAACACTGTATCATGCCTGCCTCAGTTCATAAGTCAGATTGGTGAAGGGCACAGTTGTTATAACTTAACAATCGATTTGCTGAACTAACATTGATCTGTGCATAATTGGTGGATAGACCCAACAGTGCGATTATTGCTGTTTGTGGCCGGTCCATAGGCTTCCTCCACAGCCATATATATAGAAAGTAACTTGACGGTGCAGGTGCAACTCTACCGCGTCCTTCGATTGATTGGAATTCAACGAATCATGATGTCTGATATTGCAACTGGTAACCCCTATCATTATACAAATGAGCTTTGACCCGAAGTACATTTTTTTTTTTTTTGGTTTTTTTTATGAAATCTATACATCTATGAAGCCTAAGACTATGACGTTCCCTCATCTCATCTCATACGGAGACTTGGTACATCCACAGAACAACGGATTGCATAAAGCCCCACCTCCCGGACCAAAGAAATACATAACCGAGATAACCCCTTCCTCCCCCTACCACGCCCCTACCGGCTCTTCCCCAGGAAATAAAAGCCTCGAGTTACGTGGTGAAGCCTTTATTTTGTGCGCTAACAAAATTTGCATGACGGCGATTACGTATATCAACATCGGCAGAACACCTAATGCAACAAATACCTCAGCAGTGCAGGTTTGGACGGGGCTGGCAAACTTTGTTGAGATATCATAAGTATAACCTAGCCTGGCCTATGTGGCAAGTTGAGGTTGAAGCTAACATCACAATAGTAAATACAGCCTCTGAGAACCTTCCTTCGAACTATGGAATCCTCAAGTCAACACCACGACTCCTCAATAACTTCTCTGAAGATTTCTCCCTGGCCTTCTCTAAGGCTGTAGCCTCACCTACCCTCGAGGCTTGCTTCTCTGATTCTCTGGGCTCATCTGAAGCCCTAAATCCTTTCCTTGGTGTCTTCCTGTGAAAGCCTCGCTCCTATTGAGGCTCCCAGTTGCTGCTCTGCCCAGCTCGAGGCCTTTTGATTTCCACACAAAAGTTTAGGGCCCGTGGTCTATACAACAAATTCAACATCAGAGTCCCAAGTCTGTTTCACACCGTTCCCTTTACGGATGGTCAGAGGGATGAGATACTCTGTATTATGATCATGCAAATGCATGATCGGGAACCAGGGACAGGGAAATGTACCAAGATATAGAGGGTGTTATTGGGGTGGGGGACAACATAAGAAGAGATGAATATAAGGGGTTGAAGAAGGCGATTGTCGAGGGGATGTTCATTTTTCGTGGAACCTCCTTATATTTAGGACAAGAAGGGACGAAAGTGGAAATACGAGTTCCGTATGAGATGACGGAGAAGTTAGAGAATGGAAAGAAGATAAGGTACGGAAGGCGTTGAAGACTAAAGAGTCAATGTTGAAAGAAATCAGTTCAACATTGAGTGTAATAACACTCGATTCTCCAGAACCGAAAGGGAAGCTACTGCAGATTGCCAGGGAATGCATTATGCACGGCCACCCAATCGTGCGCAAGCCTTTCCAGAGATGCTCACATACCATACGCAACGCCGCAACACCACCAGCATCTCAGGTGCGTTTCCGAGCGTTGCTCCAAGACACAAAGGCCCCCAGGCCCCAACACCACCAGCATCTCAGGTGCGTTCCCAAGCGTTGCTCCACGACACAGGCCCCCAGGCCCCAACACCACCAGCATCTCAGGTGCGTTTCCGAGCGTTGCTCCACGACACAAAGACCCCCAGGCCCCAACCCAACTGCTTTCATAGAGCTCAGTGAGTTCTATCTTCCATCCGGAATTTACATCTCCACACACTTTTCCTCCGGGTTTGAATTCTCAAAACTTTACGATATCCTGCAATTTTCCGACCGCTCTGTATCGAGCTATGGCCACGCCTACTCCTGCAGCTCCTCAACAAATGCGACCACCAATACGAGGAAGATAATTTCACAGCTCCCTACACCCAACAGCATCGCCCGGACCTATCTCACCGCATCGACTGTCGACCAACATCCACCGTTATAACTGGATGGCGAGCTCCATGCCATCCGGTTAGCCTTGAGTGCGGAGGATTCGGATATGGTAGCCATCCTCTCTGATTCCCAGGCTGCAATACAGACTATATCCATTATGAGTGGAGGGGCACCCCCAAGATTGAGTATCGAGGCAGAGATCAAGGCCACCCTTGTGCGGCGTGCGGAGAGAGGAAACTTCATGTTCGCGTTGGTTAGAGGTCTTATTGGAATTGAAAGTAACGAGAAGGCTGACCATAAGGCTTCTTTCCGAATCACACCTTGACGGGATAAGAGGTTCTACCTGCACGGTAATCGAAGAGGGCCTGCGAGCGGCGTCAAAGGCATCGTGGAAGGAAGCCAGAACTTTGAGGGTTTTGGTCAACTGAGATGTGAATGAGTGGAACAGGCAGGCTCTGTCAGCTTACACCTGGATGAGGACCGACCGAGGTCCAAAAAAGAGTTGGCTTTCCCACATTGGCAAGGCAGAGTCCACAGGGCTGTACGTGCGGGCATCCATCGGAGAACGGAGCACATATCACCTTCGAGTGTCTGAGGCTTCACACGCATCCGATCCCTCTTAGCGGACAAGAGCACATGGGAGGAGCTTGACAAACCAGAGTGGAGAAAAGAGGAGGGAGACGAGGAGGAGTATTATGATGCCACGGAGAATTACCTCTATAATGAGCTAGTATAACGGGGTTACCTTGTCAATTCTCAGGAGTTCTCTTTGTCACGGTTTCAATTCTTTTCTGTGTTCGGCTTAATGAGTTTCTTCAGTGCTTTTATGAGTTCGTTTTCTATGGTTCATTCCATGTACACAACCTCCAGACAGGCCGTTCAGGTCATCTGGCAGTCGCCGGCAAATGACAGCGTGGGAGGTGGGTGCGTCGTAGGAGTCTGGTTTATGTATGTAGTCCTGCGCGGGCCTGGCGTTCAAGTTGCCTTGCCTTGAATCCATCCGGGTTTCGGGTGGCTGGCCTCATCATGGCCCTTCGTTGGGCCGCATATGAGCAACAAGTATTTTTTTTTGTGTAAATAAAAAAAAAAGGTTATAACTGCCACACCCGTCATTCTCCAACCATATCGCCCAAAGATGAGATGTCGGGCAAGGGAAAAAGAAAGGATAATTCTGGAAAGAATGGTAGAGTAAATCCACTGCTAAAGACTTACCGTGTTGAAAATGATAATCACTGCCGGCTGGTGAAGCGTTCATTATTGTGACATGGACGGGTCCTTACAAATGCGAACGATTTTGTGAAGGGGTCTTTGTGTCTGATTTATTGCAGACATTCTGGGGTATATAAGGCCCTTTCTTTTCTTCAGTTCTCCAAGGTTATAGAGACATCAGATACCTTGACAGACTCCGTGAGTCATGTGGTCAAGAATATATCTCTTACCACGATCCGAGCCTCGTGTGATTTTTACATACCGGGCATCCGCAGCGAACGGGCAATGAAATTCGAAGCGACACAAGCATGGCCACAGTTACCCACCAGAAACTGTCGAATAAGGTAATATACGCCGGATAAGTAAGAAACGAGAGGCTCTGTCATGGCTAGATGAGGAAAGTTAAGTAAGGAAGTGGAGGGCCCATCGCAGGGTTCCAAAGGCCACCGAAGGAAGTGATGATCGGAGTAAGGCACGCTTGGGTTGTGGGACGGTTATGTTCGGGAGAAAAGTTTTGGGTTGCTAAGGTCCGCTGTTCTCTCCTAGTTTCCACAGTTAGAAAGTTCAATACGAACTTCATTGCCCCCTATTATTATCACCACTGTCCGAAGACTGTGTCAAAAACCACAACAGCCTTAGCGGCGGCGGCTCTCGAAACATTTGAGCGACAGCGATGACAATCACTAAATCAGAGAAAAAATAAAGAGGCCTTAAGATGAAGGACAGGGAGGGTTACCATAAAGAATCGCTGGAGCTTACACCCCTCTTGAATACTATACAACAAGATGGAACCACCAGGCATCGCAAGCTTGAGTGCGAAGGGGATGAGTGCCAAATCGTAGCCGAAGGTACCCAGACCATCTACCGAACCGACGACGAGAATAGCGGAGACACATGTCTCCACTAACACTCCAGCACGCACGTACGCGGAGGCAGCGGCCTCAGCCAGCCAAAGAGGGCCAACACACAAAAACCAGGGAGATGCTGTTGCAGTCGAGAGCTGGAAAGGCTAAGGATAACCAGCTAGCGGAAGCGACACCACCCCCTAAAACAAGCCAACAACACGAGCATGATCCGTAGTCCTACACGCGGCCCCAACAAAATACAAGCCCGGTCTGCTGCGCCACTCGAACGACGAAGGCTCAAATTCTGGGTATTCGCTGGTTGGTGCAAGAAGAAGGGTTGGGAAAGTCGGCTTCTTGGCCAATGACATCAGAACCTCCCGCACAATTGTATCATATCTAGCTGTTAACCTGAAATCTCAAAAGGAAAGATTTGATAAGGGTACCTCATTTCAGTTCACAAACGCACTGGATTTGGATAGCGTACTGCATGGATGAACCATGTGTTTATTGCGGTATTGATATGTATGATATAATTAAGAACGTCATACGTATACGTAGATAAACATCGTAAATGATAATGCAAGGGTGGAACTCCATGTAATTTGTAACGGCGTCAGTGCCATAGGCTCCTGTTACAACGCATGTGCTTCACTCGTATGTTTGGCTCGATTATCGATCATCATGTAGGAAATACTCTCGCTCATGCCGGCAATCTCAATGTCTGAATGAAATAGCAGTGGACATTGTGCTTGCTTCGAAAAAGAAATAGAGATAACCCTAAATAGAGATCAGGTCATTAGCCAACCAAAAGAGAGGTAAATACTTTTCTTTTTTTTTTTTTGAGAGAAGCACACCCCTCTCAGGGCAGTATGACGTCCGGCTCAAGGGGCAAAGCGAAATGATAAGAGGTGTGTGAAGTGGACAAGGTATTGTGGCTGTAGAATAAGAAAGTCAGGACGGAATCTCAAAGATGTCCTGGAGATATGACATGAGATTGGGGGAAAAAGCAAGTTCAGGGTAATCCTGGGTGGTGGATATGCGTTCCCACAGTTCGCTCTGTCATCCTCTGTCTGAAGTCTGAATGGTAAGTGAGCTCTGCTTCATCCTGCCACTAACTGTCTTGCTTTAGCTTATGACCATTGATTGGGTTTCTGAAATATCCTACCTTCCACTAGTAACCCATAGGTCGGGTCCACATCTTAAAAACTCTCTGGCAACGAAGTTGCCAATTTTCCTGAACGAAGTGTACTTTATTTTAGGTAGACTCCGATTTCTTGCCGCTGGCAATGAGTTCTGTACGTTAAACTTTGCAACTCTTCTCGCTAGCAATGAAATTTTCACCCCGACCGTATTCTAGATCTACTCATGGATCCAATCTGCTGCACCCGTTGTTATAGTATATATGAGCCAGCTCTCTGGACACTAACTCAGGATGGCGTATGTATGAAGACATGCAATCCGTGTAGGACGAAGAGAATCGTGAAGATGACGGCGAGGACTCCATATAAAATTTGTAGTATATTAGCGAACTAACCGGTTTTCAGCGGAAGAGAGGTTTTTTTTGAGAGAGGAGAGCTTGAGAGAGGAGAGCGTGAGAGGGGAGAACTTGAAAGCTGAGGATGATACTTCCCATGTGTAAGTGAGACGAACAGAAAGGAATATACCGGGATCAAGATCAGTAACGCCTTCCCGCGGCCGAAGTCAGTCTCCAATACGGTCCCCGCCAAACAGATCCAGCTCCACCGGTTGCTAGGTTCGTGGCCAGCAAACTTCGTCAAGTTTTGTACCTCTCCTGCGTTCTCATCCTTCTCCCCCTACCCGCCGTTACCCTCTTCCTCACCGTGCTTCTCCTCGTCCCTCTCTCCATCTCAACCGGCAACGAGGATTTGCTTCGTATTTGCTTCGTATTCGAGGACTTTGGGGAATTTCGCCAAATCAATAGCAGATCTTCAATACGGGGAGTGTGAGGAGGTCAAATTGGGACAAAGATTCGGGGAGTAGGAGATATAAGGATTTGCGAGCGTTGTGAACGCGAGCAGTCTGCTCTTTCTTGGTCGGAGGCCTGGGAGCGAGCCGGCTCGGCTCGTGCACAAATACCACCTGAATTGGATATGTTAGGGAATTGAGGCTATGATGTTAGCGCTCGTACATCCTGTAATCCGAGGAAGTATAATAAAGGTCGGGGTTTTGGGAAAGATAAAGGTGAGAAGATCCATGTCATCAACTTCCTGCAGGTAGAAGTATTGAAGGATTTCGAGATCAACATTCCCCGTGTTAGGCTTGGATGAGGTATCTTTGCAACCACAATCGTTAGTACTGAGATATGGTGCAGGATGTTTCTCATATACCTTGCCAAATAATGCCTATGCGGCCTCAGTGAACTTATCCCAGACCGCATGGAAGTTGACGGACCCAATGACCCATCCAATAAGGCACATACAGCATTAAACCCTTTGGCATCCTACAGGTTCCCCTGCTCTCACATTCTCTGTCCAAATTCGACACTCTGAGGACCTTTATCAACTCCTTTCTCCTCCTTCAGGTGGTAAATCTCCCAATGTATCGTCTCCGGGCTCCAGTATCTCCTCGCAGCAGTCGAATTGAGAAACGTCTCACTATACTCCAGTTGAGAGCCTTAAGATGTACCTGATGGCTTCGAACCTCAGTTCATCACTTTTTGTAAGCAAAGGCTTGCTAATTTAGGATCTCTTTTCGATTGTAAGCCATGCAGGCAAAATTCATTCTGGACATATTCTTGCCGGGTCCTGTTGAAAACACTTACTTTATCCAGTTAGTATTGGGGACAGATGAGAGAGCCTCATGGAAAGGGAGAAAGCCTTACAGGAAAGGATAGAGTGAATATAGTGAATATGCAGCCCTACTCTCGGTGCCTCCTGAACCACCCCCTGATACCTAGGGGGTGAGAAGGTCAGAGTGGAACAGCCATGCCATGTCAGCCTACACGTCGTTACGCACCGACCGAGAACCCCAGAAACACTGGCTACACCATATTCAGAAAACTGACAACAGCACATGCCACTGGCCACCACAAGCAGGACGGTCGGCACATCACCTTTGACTGCCCCAATTTCAACGAGCAAAGGAGGGCCCTCGGTAGCATTAGAGATCGGGAGGACCTCGACCATCCTTTATGGATCCAAGAGGAGGACGGGGATGAAGTAGGAGCTTTCTTCAGCTTCCTATACAGACGTATGGCCGGGAAGAGCGCCCTTGAAATTGTTATGATTTCTCGACTTCTGGTTTTGATTTGGTTTTTTTCTTCTTTATTAAGGCGTTGGCTTCAGTCAGGCCTCTCGGGGTCTTCTGGCATACATCCGGTTAATGACAGCATGGGGTCCCGCGTCTTTGAGTCCCTTATTCTTTGCAGTTATCTTGTTCGGCCAATCGGCCCTTCAGTTTGTTCTCGTTTTACGTTTATGCCTATTGGCACTTGAGTTATTAGATTGCGGTATATAGGCGCCGGACTTGACAGAATAACTTGTCCTGTTCTGAATCCACCTCAGTTAAATCTCGGTGCCTCCCACCATACCATATTGATATATCTTCAGAGTGGATCAGTGAAAATAGTAAGTATACTTGTACCTTTGCTCCAAATTTTGTTGCTTGCAATGGCCTTAGTTGTGTGTTGTGCATTACTTCCGGTTCCCGTGTTTTGTACTTTTGTACATATGAATATATTACTATAACTGAAAGGCATATCCCTCAATCCGTAACTGATTCCCCACGAGAATAGCCATTCTGTGAAGTCTTCTCAGCTAAGCTGATGAAATATAATGGAAATAAACACATACAGTTACGTGCCATTCTTGTTCGCACCCCACCCGTGTTACACCAAAACTGCCCATTTTTTGAATATTGTCAAAGATCAACCATATAACCGTCAGACACTGAATTTTGCGTTTTTGCAAAGTTGGGGATATGGTTGTCATGTACCTTTTACATACAAATTTGTATGAGATTCGTGGTGTGGTTTTTGGATATTCCATGGAACATATTCAGAAAAATATTTGGAACTGAGTTTGAAATTTAAGTAGCGAGCATAGGCACTTGGTCAGTCTGCCGCGCTTCCCAGACTATCTTACGTATAAGGACACCGGATCGAGCACGAGGAAATGATGAAGGATTCTGAGCTACTGGGAATTTCCTGTTTGGTTGCCACCTCACTCTCACTACCACCCTGGGAAGTGGATACCCGATTGGGTTGTCATAGCACAATTGGTATTTAAGAGAAACCTACGGGAGTCTCTCCTGACTCTTTCCCACAACCTACATTAACTGAAGTCCTCTCAGGATCTTTCCTGCCTTCAGGATAATTCTGAGCTACATGTACGAGCCTCCACTCTACAGCCTCTACTTACAGCCTCCACTCTGCAACCTCCACTCTACAGCCTCTACTTACAGCCTCCACTCTGCAACCTCCACTCCACAGCCTCCACTCTATAACAATAACATCCCTTCCTTTGTGATTTCACCACCCGAAGGCTCCTTCCTGTCTCAACTCCCTCCTCCAAAGCTCTCTCCTCTTTTCTGAGGGTACCTCCTTCGTGGCTCTTTCTCTCCTTTTCTCCAGGGCTTTCTTCTCTCGAGTGTAGCAGATGAGAAAGGTCTTTGCTCATCAGAAATGGCAGTGATTCTGACAGGCATATGTAATAACACTCTTAAAACAGATGTTGCAAGCATAGCTAACATATCTCCAAGACCCAGCAGATATGGCAGTGATTTTGACAGGTATACGTAAGAACAGATATTCTGAGTCCTGATTTTGTTGAGATAGCTAAACCTCTTCCAGGGCTCAGTGGATGGTGCCATCATCACCCAGCAGCATCCTACACAGCAACCAGTTGCTCAGCAAAGCCTGCTTGCCATGATGGTATATTAACCTATCCCCCATGGCTTAACCTATGACACCCTCGGTGCGTTTTAAGTATACCATCGTCGACTCAAGGATGCTCGTGCATCTTCTCCAATATATGAAGCATAATGGTGAGAAAACTCTATATGAAACACCGAATACTGCCCCTTCCAATACTATTGCCCCTTCCAATACTACCTCCCCCTCATTGGTGAACATCTTCTTATAGTCTATGCTCTCTAGGAAGCCTTTACCTATACATGTCAAATACAACAATGGCAAAATCGATGTGTTGCAACTTTGCAGCTTTTAGGCTCTGTGCCGAGATCACGTTCATAACAGGAGGTTCCATAACACAACGGGAGACTCTGATGGCTGCTATCACCCAACAGAGCTTACCTGAGTTAATTCAAAAATGGGCACCTACGGGCTAGTCTCCGGAAGTGTCATTTACAAAGACACTGATGAAAGCTACTCCTTTGCCGCCCTCAGTTTGCGTCAGAAGCTAGTTTTTCGGTTGTCAGAGACAACAGATCCACGGGAATGTTGAAGACTATTGCAAGATCTCCACGAGGGAAACTCAAAGCGAGTGGTTCTCAAACCTTTTCTTCAATAACGTCCGCAAATCGAGGGTCCTCATTGATCCCTTCGAGTTTTTATGTTCCCTCCTCTACTTCCTTTCTTCCATAAATCTCAAACACTTGGTGCTCTTACTTTCGTTGAACATTCAACCCCTTTCTCCACTATACCTCTACTCCATCCCCATCTGCACAACTCTTATACAACTTTCACCATTTGCATATTCCGTTCTATCAATGCAACGGCCATCCGCACGCTCTCGGGGATTCTCTACCGCACAATCCGAGGCACTCTCCTCCATGGTGCCCTTAATTCCATTCTCAAGGGTCTATATATTGAGTGGATTTCCGATGCTATGAAAATTCGAAAATTTAAGTCGTCATTTTGCTACGAAGCTCTGATGATGATTGTATTTTTCCAGTTTTTTTTTTAATTTTTTTTTTTTTTTTAAATACTCATTACTCCTTCCAGATTTGGGTGATAAAGCCCAAGGGTAAAGATTCTATCCCATTATCTTACGACACGTCAAACCAGAGTACATGTGAGGGTACATAATGCTCGACTTCCTGGCACGCACAGAAACTTTGGAAGAACAAATTATTACCTCCGACTATTAGCAACTCCGTTCACTTTGAACCCCCTCATCGATGCCAAACTTCAATGGAGATGAATACAATGGGAGCACTCTATCAAGTCCATCATCAACTCTAGGCGCTGAGGCAAGTAATTGTCGTCACCACCTCTTTAGACTCCTCAATTTCAACCGTCCCCTTGATTGATGCCGCTCCTCACTTCCATCCTCCACCACACTCATTCCTCTTCTGCAACATCCTCCACCACACTCATTCCTCTTCTGCAACATCCTCAACCAAGATGAAGAGAGTTTTCACTCCAATTCCCCCGTCTCTCCCCCTCCGATTTGTGTCTCAGGGGTCGTTTCGGTGGACGAAGTAGGGAGTCTACTTCGCAGGGTAGGTCGACCCCTCCCCTAACACGCCGGCTGTGCAACTAATGATATCATGACCACTAGGAGTTTTCAAGATCCATGCCGAATCAATCACCGCGATATCATACCACATAGGAATACCACCTGTATCCATCCGGATTTCTGAGTGGCTCATCATGGTCCGATCACACATTAGTAAAGAGTAATTAAAAAAGAAAAGAGAAGAAAGGGCTGATGGTCTAGCTTTCAGACCGCACAAGATATTCGTAAGATACAGCACGAGCACTTGCAGCTGCAGACAGGCAGACGACACCACAGGATTGTTCTCATACAAAATCTCTTCCAGCGGGAATAAGTTGACAACATTTGCGAGAGCACCCACACCTCGGCTAGTAGATGGTAATATAGAAGCGATGCAATTTTTTTCAATAGAAGGCTAATAACTGGCGATCGACTTAGCCATGACCGAAGAGCGATGCGCAAACTTCACTTTAAGAGCTCACGATATATACACTGGAAATCAGAATAAACAGCCTTTCATACGCGAGCAACGGTGACGCAAGGTACTCTAAGCCGACTGCAAAAATAAGAAAGTCAGAATAAAGATAGAAATGAAATAACGGCCCAAAGAATAAGAGATATTAGAACCAAAAATCAAATACAATTGGACATAGGGAAAGAGAGTTCAACTGGGGTTTGGTGGATATGCATTCCAACGGCCTCAACTCCGTCAGTTACGTGCTCTCACTACGCTCTCACTACCAAATCGTTGTTCAATTGCCTTAAATAGGTCACAGGGCGGAGCCATCTACCACTTCCGTTATTTCCCGTCCAGGATTTAATACAATTTTCTTTACCTTTACTTCATATTTAAATATAAATCAATAAAATATAACCATACAGCTTGTTTTCCTATATACCACTTCTCTAGTCCGGTTGGCACGACCCCCGTGCCAACCGGACTACTCTTCTCTCTCATTTGGGTTTCTCTTTGTCAAGCTTTAATGTCTCGAACTGCGTCCGGCGGACCAGTTAACAGGCAAATCATGTTGAGATTCTTGTGACTTCTTTTATTTCACATTCACGATTTAATATATTTTTCTTAATTTCTATTAATTTATATATAAAAAAGAGTTATACAGCTTCTTTTGTTATATACCACTTTTCTCTGGTATGGTTGGCATGAATCCTCGTGCCAACCATACTACTCTCCTCTCTCATTCGGTTTCCCTTTGTCAAGCTTTACAAATCATGTTGGAAGTCTTGTGACTTCTGTCATTTCTCATCCATGACTTCATATATTTTTGTTCATTTCTATTAATTTATATATAAAGAAGAGTTATACAGCTTCTTTTGTTATATACCACTTTCTCTGGTATGGTTGGCACGACCCCTCGTGCCAACCATACTACTCCTCTCTCTCATTCGGTTTCCCTTTGTCAGGCTTCACACTCATGTTGGAAGTCTTGTGACTTCTGTCATTTCTCATCCATGACCATATATTTTTCTTCATTTCTATTAATTTATATATAACGAAGAGTTATACAGCTTCTTTTGTTTTTCTCGGGTATGGTTGGCATGAATCCTCGTGCCAACCATACTACTCCTCTCTCTCATTCGGTTTCCCTTTGTCAAGCTTTACAAATCATGTTGGAAGTCTTGTGACTTCTGTCATTTCTCATCCATGACTTCATATATTTTTGTTCATTTCTATTAATTTATATATAAAGAAGAGTTATACAGCTTCTTTTGTTATATACCACTTTTCTCTGGTCTGGTTGGCACGAACCCTGGTGCCAACCATACTACTCTCCTCTCTCATTCGGTTTCCCTTTGTCAAGCTTTACAAATCATGTTGGAAGTCTTG
Organism: Terfezia boudieri ATCC MYA-4762; assembly: GCA_003788615.2. Classification (NCBI taxonomy): domain Eukaryota; kingdom Fungi; phylum Ascomycota; class Pezizomycetes; order Pezizales; family Pezizaceae; genus Terfezia; species Terfezia boudieri. Next base: position 95,170 of record ML121563.1, on the reverse strand, counting down.
TGACTTCTGTCATTTCTCATCTATGACTGCACATATTTTTTCTTTATTTTTATTAATTTATATCGAAATATTTCGATATAATATACAGCTTCCTTTGCTATACACCACTCTTTTCTAGTCCGGTTGGCACGACTCCCGTGCCAGCCGAACTACTCTTCTCTCTCATTGGGGTTTCCCTTTGTCAAGCTTTAATGTCTCGACGAACTAGTCAACAGGAAAATCATGTTATATTTTCCTTTAGTTATATTTATTTATATATAAAAATTAGCTATTCAGCTTCCTGTCTTATATACCACTCTTCTTTAGTCCGGTTGGCACGCCCCCGTGCCAACCGGACTACTCTTCTCTCTCATCAGGGTTTCCATTTGTCAACCTTTAATGTCTTCTGTAATTTCCCATCCACGATTTCATATATTATTGTTCAGTTTTATATATATTTATATAAAATTGTAGCTATACACTTTCCTTTCTCATATACCACTCCTCTGTAGTGGGGCTGGCACGAGGAGTCGTGCCAGCACTACTCTTCTCTCTCATTTGGGTTTCCCTTTGTTAAGCTTTAATGTCTCGAACTGCGTCGGGCGGACCAGTCAACAGGCAAATCATGTTGAGATTCTCTTGTGACCACTTTTATATCTCATTCACGTTTCATATATTTTTCTTTAGTCTCTTGATTTATATCAAGAATAGTTCCACAGCTTCCTTTGTAATATTTTTAATTTTTCTAGTCTGGTTGGCACAACCTGCCAACCATACTACTCCTCTCTCATTCGGTTTCCCTTTGTCAAGCTTTACTGTCTCGAACTGCGTCGTGCGGGCCAATTAACATTCTCATGTTGGAATTCTTTTGACTTCTTTTATTTCTCATCTTCGATTGTTTCCTTTCTTATATACCAATTTTCTCTAGTGGGGCTGGCACGAGGGGTCGTGCCAGCACTACTCTTCTCTCTCATGAGGGTTTCCCTTTGTCAAGCTTTAATGTCTCGAACTGCGTCGGGCGGACCAGTTCACAGGCAAATTACGTTGAGATTCTTGTGGGACCACTTTTTTTTTTCTCATCCAACGATTTATATATTTACCTTTAGTTTCATAGCTACACAGCTTTTTGTGCTACATACCACTCTTCTCTCTCATTACAGTTTCCCTTTGTTGCTGGAACTGCGTCGGGCGGACTAATCCCCTGGATCCACCCGGGTTTCCGGGAGGCTTCTCATGGTCCCCTCACTGGGATCGAATAGGAGTAAGGAGTAAAAAAAAAGGGAAAAAAAAGGAAAAAAAAAAGGAAAAAAAAAAAAAAAGGAAAAGAAAAAAAGGCAGACTAATCAACAAGTCAAACTTGAAATTCTTTGTTATTTCTCATACAAATTCGTATATTTTTTTTTTTTGGTTTTATTAATTTATATATAAACCGTAGCTACACAGCTTCCTTTGCGGTATACTACTCTTCTCTCTCACCAGGGTTTCCCTTTGTAAAGCTTTAATGTCTTCTGTTATTTCCCATGCACGATTTCATATATTATTCTTCAGTTTTATATATATTTATATAAAATTGTAGCTATACACTTTCCTTTCTCATATACCACTTTTCTCTAGTGGGGCTGGCATGAGGAGCCGTGCCAGCACTACTCCTCTCTCATTTGGGTTTCCCTTTGTCAAGCTTTAATGTCTCGAACTGCGTCGGGAGGACTAGTTAACAGGCAAATCATGTTGAGAATTTGTGACTTCCGTTATTTCCCGTGTACGATTTCAGATACTTTCTTTCCGTAGAGCTTTTCCTTCACCCTACTACTCTCCTCTCTCATCACGGTTTCTCGTTGTCAAGCTTTTAATTTCTCGAACTGGATAAAGCGGACCAATTAACATGTCCGAACATTAATTCTACTTGGCTTCCGGGTGGCTCAAGATGGTGGGACTGTATATGAGTACTGAGTTTTTTTTTTCAGGAATAAAAGTTACCTTTGGTATATATATCTTTGCATTTGACCTGTTCTTCTATGGTATTTTGCACTTTTGACCAACGTTAAACCAAGTCACTTTCTTGTACTTTAATCATGTTGAGAAATTGAGGTTCTTCTATTTGTTTTCTAAATATGGAGAAAGTCTGTGGAGGAAATTCGTTATAAGGAGCGGGGAGAGATCGGGGTCTACATGGAAGTAGGTGCCGTTATGCGATCACGGTACATAGGAGATGGGGACCTGTGGAGGAAGGTATTGGAGGAAGGGTACTGGGAGAGGAAGAAGGAGAGTTCGGACTATATGAGAGTCAAGTTGTTCGCAGCTGGAGAGAGATTTGTATTCGATTGCTTGATCAATACAACTACGGAGAGCTTGCTTGGTGCATAAACCAGTTCACTGCTTTGCTCCAGGTATCTTCAGTAGCTATTTCACACTCCCCAATTCCACACTGCTAATCCACGCGCTCACACCTCTGGCTTCACTGCCTAGGCCCTCCCAACAGTACCTACACGCTCCCAGCTCATACTAGAGCTTCCTCTAGTTATTCCACGCTCCACTAATCACACTGCTAATAAACATGCTTCCAGCTCTGGCTACACTACTGACGCGCTACAAGATGGCACACTAAGCTGGGAAGGGAAATAATATAGCACTTGAGAAGAGGTCATGAAGACTAGTCATGTAGCATAGACATAACAACACAATCGCTTGTCCATAGAATACACTGCAGATTCCTCACGAGAGAAAGTGAGTTGAGCTTCTTCTCAGTGTGATCGTTTTCTTTGTCTGTTTCAGTTGGCGGTCCTAGAAAGACACGATACTCAATTCCTCTCGGTAGACTGGAAGATCGCTGCTGTGAATTCCAGGAGTGGCTGCTGCAGTAGCACTTTCTCTCTCCTTCAGAGACGGTAGAAATCTTTCTGTTCTCTTTCTCTTTTCTTTGATACTCTATTCCTCTCGGATCGCTGCGGCGAATTCCAGGAGTGGCTGCTGTGGTAGCACTCTCTTTCCTCAAAGTCGATAGAAACCTTTCTGTTCTCTTTTCCTTGGTTCACTGCGAGAGCCTTTTCTATTTTCAATCCTACGATCTTAAGTACTTGTATCTCTGGTTTCTTCTCTCTTTCTTCAGATCTTTTACTTAATATATTGTTATGTTTCTGCTTATTACTATATCGTTCAGTGGGGAGATTAACGTAAAATCGATAGTATTGGCTATGGAGAACAATAATTACGTTGTAAAAAAAAAATTTAAAAAAAACTGAGATAGGTAAAAAGAAAAGACCATTTTGTTTGTGAGGGCCAATAAATGATACATGCCAAGAAAGACTAGAATTACCGAAAAAGGAAATATTTGCATGATATGGAGGCCAGACTAGTCTCAATCCAACCTAGCTTGGCAGACTTGGCAGTCGCTAGTCTTCATTCAATATAGCGATGGCTTTTATATACACGATCTTTGAACCATATTGGCAACTTCAATTTGTGGGAGAAATATATTTTGTCGATAGGCAACAACATCACCCCGCTCATGGCCATCCACATATACTCCCTTTCGATTATCCTTCCAAGTTTATTCAGCCATATGCGAGCAGTCCGCTCAGAAATTGCCAGTGAACGCTCCCAATCCTCTGCCCCACCAACGATATTCTCTTCTTTCAAATACTCATTCACAGCTTTGGCTAACCCATGCGAGGTTAATTTCTCACCAACAGCGGCAATATACTCCCGCATAATTAGGAGGACTCCCTCATCAGTTAACCAGCTTGAGACTTTAGAAAGGTACCACGCATTCCAACTCTAATATATCGAGAAGAAATCCAGGAATCTGTCCAAGTACATATCCGTCGTGCCATTTTTTCACTACCACTGCAAGCATCAGCAAGAAATAATGATAGTGATCTTTGACTCTGTGATTTCCGAAGTTGAAGCCGTAGAAACAAGAGAACCATGTTGTGACGATGGAGATTTTGACCTATAGGTACACGTTTTGAACGAAGTAGAGCTTTAAGGTCATCTATAGTGCACTGCAATTGATTGTGAATCCTCGGTAAGCTGGACTCGGAGTTGGTATTGACCGTAGCTTTTGATGCAAAAAACTCCGTAATTTTGGCTGTATTGGTAGCTGCATGCTGCAAATCGGCTTGCTTTTTTCGAGCTCGGTATGATGTTATACGAGACTGTCGAACCCCTCGCTGGTATTTGAAACTGGGTTCTTCTGATAGTCTGGTTGCTTCTTCTGAGTCCAAGTTAGCTATAGCCATCAAGCGTGCCAAAGCATCTTCTTCTATAACTAGTTCTTCATCAACATCCGCCCCAAGATCAAGCTCCGAATCCTCCGCTTCACTGTCGAAGTGAATGAAATTCTGCAGCTGTATCGTCAGATAGTACTCTTTGAGCTTTACGAGCTTCGCAGGCTTTCGCGGTGGAAGCGATACATGCTTTTCTCTTTTTACTGATCGGAGGCATTGTTCAGTGTGGTTGGCAATCTATTCCGCGTCACAAAAAGTAAATAAAAAACTAAAACCGTGGTGACTAAGGCTCAGGACGAATGATACATTTTGCCAAGAATGGTACCCTCTAGACTGCCAGCACCATAAGGAGCATACACCCAAAACTTGGTCACCTATTTTGAGCTGTCTGATAAAGACTTGGGACTAGTCCCAGAAACCGGGAACAATCACTATTGCAGATAAGTTAGTGGTGGAGGAAAACCAATCTGAGGGCAGCAATCTCCAGCAAATTCAAAATACTATTGAACAGACATCTCACACCCAAACTGTCACGGTAGCCTATATTGAGCAGCTATCTGGTGAAGACTTAGGGATAGTTTCAATGACCAATCCAGCGAGAATGATTACCATTGTACCTGAGTTGGCAGTGGCAGAGTTGGCAGAGTCAGTGGAAAAGGAGGCAGATCCAGCGGATTGGAAACAAGTGTCCACCGTTGTTAAAGATAAAAAAACGGAAGTGACTAGACATACTCATACCAAATCCTAACTGATCACAAACCGATATGTCATGTCAAGATATTGGAGTGGGATCTGGAGAAGTCACTGAGGCAAATACTGAGCATGGGATTAATTACGGGTCAACTTGCTGTCTATGGGGGTGTGGAATGGATGCGTCATGCCGAACGGGGCATGGGTGAAGGAGGTTATGAGATACTTATGGGGTGAAGGAATGGTCGTTTATTTGAATTTACATTTTGTCTCGCTACGCTTTGATTTTGCATCGCTTTTCCTCAGGGTGTGAATTCCTTTTTTTTTCTGCTGGATAGATAGGGTGTTAATATGTCTTGTCGTTTTGTTCTGAAAGTGGGTGGGTGGTTTGATATAGCGCATTGCTTTACTTTTCCTCTTATGTTACCTGCGCTGAAGTCTGGGGAAACATGGCGAGGAAAAATGGGGTGATCTGACGCGCTACAAGATGGCACACTAGGCTGGGAAGGGAAATAATATAGCGCTTGGGAAGAGGTTATAAAGACTAGTCATGTAGCTAGACCTTCATAGACACAACAACACAGTCGCTTGTCCATAGAATATACTGCAGATTCCTCACGAGAGAAAGTGAGTTGAGCTTCATTTTGACTGTGGTCGTTTCTTTGTCTCTTTCACTACCTATACGATCCCAGCCCTGGCTGAACTACTACAAGCTCTCCCGGCTCTGGCTTCACTACCTACGCACTCCCAGCTCTGGCTTCACTCTACCTACGGCTACAGCCGCTACACACACGCTCCCAGCTCATACTAGAGGTACCTCTAGCTATTCCACGCTCCTCTAATTTTCCACTTCTAATAAACACTCTCCCAGCTCTGGCTTTACTGCCCTAGGCTCTACCAGCTCTAGACTACACTACCTTCGTGGGACGACAGGCACTCTCCGCTTACACGGGGATGCGGACGGACCGAGGTCCCCAGAAATGCTGACTACACCACATCGGCAAAGCTGATTCCACCTTTTCGAATATGGTCCCTTAATACGTGTCTTCAGGTTGAGGCTCAGTCAGGCCCCTCTGGGTCATCGAACACAAGTCCGTTAATGACAGGATGGGACTTGAGTTCATGTACTTTGCGTGAACCTGGCAGGTTAACTTGCCTTGTCCCTGAATCCACCCGGGCTTCCAGGTGGCTCCTATGGCCGGGACCGCATAGGAGTAATGAGTATTAAAAAAAAGGGAGAAATTCACTACTATAAGCGCTCACAGCCTGTATCGCTATTCTACTATGCTTATGCGCTCACACTCAGTACTATAGGTATCCCCAGTCGCTATTTTACACTTCTATGCTAGGCTAACTTACTTGATGCTTTCAGCTATGGCTACATGATTGGTACCATCTCCTTTTGCACAATTGGATTCACTTTTCTATGTAGCTCGGCTTCAATACACGGACTATGAGATCTGATCCACCTTCCCGATCAGATTCATGCAAACTTGGATTCCTTGCGTTCATGCTGAACTTTTTACTTTCAGTTTTCTTTCTCTTCCCCTTCTTTCTCGAGATCCTCTTCCTCCACTCTTCCTAATTGCCATGATCGCTGAATGGTGCAGCTGCCTCGTTCACCAATTAAGCTCAAGCTTCCCAATTCATATAAGGGGATTCCGAGCAACACATGGCTCGCATCCAAAGCAACTCAATCTGAGCCTGCTGCCATTGTCGTCTATTTTTTTAGTGTAGGCAATTCCTCTGTCTATTCTCGCGTGGTATTCTAAGTCCTCCCATAGTACTAATCGCTAACACAATGATAATTGCTGCATCGCAATGACCAAGCACCGGAAGTGATAGCATACAACTCGGGATATTTTCCTTTTTCCCCAAAAACAAAGTGAACGCAGGTTTTTTATTAACAAATCTGAGGATTGGTTACAGTGTCTTTTCTGACGGTTTTGCTAGGATATTGAGCTAGTTTTGTTGATGATAGGCAATATCTGGATTCTTGAGCCGAGCCTCATATGTCCTATGTTCAACTTGTTTTGTTCTCTATAATATTTTAATTTTATAATAATACAAAAAGAGATTTCAATTTAAAGGTAACAATGACCGCAAAGTAAAGAACTTACCACGCACCATGGCCTACTGTCAATTCATACTTCCAGATGAGAGATTATGCAGTTGAATGAATTTGCAGCAATTTATTGGACTAACATCGCCATTGGTGAATGGTTCGGCCCAACTGCAAATAGCGCCAATGGGTCGACCGTTGCGGAACGTATAAATCTCGAGACAAAGAAAGAAATCTCGGCCTGACCAGCCTTCCCGCATTAAACACTAGTCCATGAAACGTGATCCATGTATACTCCCAAAAGAAAGTGGTCATAGTTCTATAAAGAGATTAAACATCCCATGAGTGTCACCTTCTTAATCAGTTAGTTACAAAACAGAAAGTTACATCGATAAACAAACCTCACCTATCGCTCGAATTAAGTCCGCGATCATCTCAATTCGTGATTCAAGTATATTGAGTCTCATCTCAAAAAGTTCCAACCTTTCCCAAACCTCTCGGCTCACGTTTGGCGTGCCATTGGTATGTATTCGCTCATTTGCATCCGGTTGGTCCATATATAGTCTTTGTAGTCTAACACGCATGCGTAGTCTTTGTATGTCGTCATAAAGTTCAAACTGGTGAACCGGAGCAGGCATTGCTACGAGTATTGCTGCAGTGGTTTGCAATGTTGCTTGCCAATTATACAAATTAGCTTCGTATCCGAATATTCAACTATAAACGGTGACCTACATGTTTTGCGCAATCTATTTCTCGATCAATTCGTTTCGAGAGTATATAGTTGACACGACACTGATGGCGCAGTGGTAAGCCCGTAAGTTCACAACTCCATATCTTTAACAGATTTCAAGTGGGGTGGGCCTGCTTATCAACATCAGCGAAGGAGGTGATGTCATCAAGGTAACATACGTGTAGGAAGTTTTGAAATCTTGTCCAGTTGCGATCGGGGCAAACGGCGAGACGCTGCTAGGCAATATGATAGAATAAGTAAGCGTGGCACATAACATTGCTATTAATAATTACCTCGCTTTGCGGGTTTCTGCGGCCCCACACACACCACTCACCTTCATGCTTTCAGCCACTGGTATAAGATGCGAGTCATAATATATGTGGTTCAAAAAGATATCTGTGTTGCTTTGCCTGGCTGCTTCAATCGCTTTAGTTTTAGTAGGATTGATCTTGCCCATTGCTAACCGTAGTTAACCAGCCTAAGTAGAAGGACGTAGACCGCACCACTCCAGTAATTATGATGACATCACAACCCTTGCTGAATGTCGATAAGTAGGCCGCTATGTTGCGCACCACTTACTGTGAAAATCTGATACGGATATCGAGTGTGAAACATACTTACTTCCAATACATTGCCCAAAATTGTAGGTCATTCTGGATAGTTGAGCATTCGGTTGCGAAGCTAATGTGTCGTCAAGCAATTTGAAAACCACCTTTGGCAATGCCTGATCCGCCTCACCAGGCCGAACACCATAACCCTGAACGTCCAAGCGTTCAAATTGGACGCCCAACGGCAGTAAACATTTCGGATGGTTTACCAAACGTGAGCCAGGATGTTTCTGCAGTGGTGGAATGGATAGAGTTGCTTGAGTCAAGACTCAATGCACTGGACCTCTGGGCGGAGCGAATTGTCCTGCTCCAGACGCTAATTAATTCGAGGAATAGGTGAGTTTTACTTACCACTTGAATTTATTCATAGTAGACTAACTGATGCAGAATATGACGTTTTCGGGGATGAATGAACTTTCTGTTTTAGCTTGCATGTACATATACCGCAGTTTTGCACTCACCGTTGGAATTTATTTTGTTTTACTTTTATTGAAGCGGCTACATCACTTCATAAAATCGGTCTGCCGCGTGCTTTCATCCGAATATTCCTCCAACACGGGATCCAAGATTCTACTCTCCACCTCTTCCGATGCGGCGTAGTCGGTTTGGTGATCCACCGCGGCTCTACCTTCCCCCCGCAGAGGCAGCCCATCTAACTCCTTCCCGAGGTATAGCTTCCTCTTAATTCCGAAATTCCCGCTAACCTGCCCCCACCTTCCCGTTGTCGCTACCTCGCTACCTCGCTACCTCTTCCCGCGGTCGCTACCTCCTCCTCCCGCGGTCGCTCTACCTCCTCCCGCGGTTGCGCTACCTGCTGCCTCGGTCGCTACAGACATGACTAGCCAAAACCGCCACCCAAAATTCCGAGTCAGGTTGTATTTAAGGCGAAACGGCACTTGGCGGTCAGTCAAATCCTAGCCATCCTGATTACCAGTGGATCCATAGTGAGGAGCAAGTGCGGCTCACAGGGGAGGTGTCTAAGTGCCCTGGAAGAGGAGCGCCCGGGGAGAAATAGTCGCACATATTAGAGCAAGAGACAGCCACTTCCGTAGAGAGTTAAATGGCAGCCTCCGCATATGGCAGGCAGTTGCCGAAGCTAAGACAGCTAATGGAAGGGATCCTCAGGGGACCATTGGAGATGATGTAGAGCTACGGTGGATTACCAAGCCCTGGAGGCAGAGTTTAGAGTTTGACCCTGAGATTGCGGAAAGAGATTCAGATGGTAGTAGGCGGACGGGATTAAGGCGGCCATACTTGTGGCAGCGGGACTTGCTGACAACTCTCGAGGCCATTGGTCGTAACCTGAGTTTCAAGGAAGACCGTGAGGTTGGTCAAGGGCCATTTGAAAGTGGGGGGGAATGAGGAAGCCGATAGAAGGATTAGAGTGGTGACATGGATAGGCCAGCGGATGCGTCGGGTAGATATTGCGACACCGGCCAAAATTCGTCAAGACTCGGGATTTATCGGAACCGGAGTATATACTATGGAGCAACCAGGCGATCATAAACCTGGCATATCGTCACGGATCGGGGCCCATGGAGGGCATGGACATATTCGATCGGAAAGCGGAATGCCCCTTCTGTGTGTCTGAATGCACGGAAGGACCGAGAATACGGCCTGTCTGCTAGAATGCGCCTAGGTCATGGATGGGCCGTAGATGGAGTGGAAAGGACCACGAGGAGGCAGATGCGTATGAGAATTGGTGCGAGAAGTTGTGGGAGGCGTTACAGGGTTGAAGAGGTATATGTATGTATCTAGGGAGTTGCGCTTCCGAATCTTTCTTGTCAAAAGAGAGGGCAATCTCATGAAAGAAAAAAAGGGGGGTGGACCATTGTTGTACGGTCACGGAGTGGTACGGAAGGCATTGGAGCCGCCGGAGGTTGTACCTCGGCCAGAAAAAGAGCACGTTTTTGTAATTGATTTTTTACCGAGGCTTGCTGCCCTCGCTGAAGTCTCCTGATTTTTCATACTCCATTTTGTGCTGGCTGAACGTGGATATAGTGCTCCAATGCTGGCATTAACGTTGGGTGAGGTAGAAAGGGCTCGGATGCGGTTGCTGTATAGAGGACCGCCGCAGACAGCTCGGGTGGCAGAAAGTTTAAAGTGCCCTTGAGTTGGGTCTCCGCTCCAGTTCCAGCCTTTCATACTATATCAATATAATATAAAAGAGTGTCTAGGTTTCATATACTTACTGAATTTCAGCATAAGAAATCTCAGTGAATCTTCTCCTTTGATATATCATATTCTGAACCAGGATATAATGTATAGCACCGTATACGTCGTTCCTGTAACAAACTTATTTATCAATTTAGCCATTTAACAATTTAGCCATGTTCTGGAAATTTCTAAGGACCTTCAGGAGTTATGGAGGGGGTCGCACCGGTTTAAGGGAGATAAGGGCTGTGGATGCAAGTTACCAAATCAAACCTGTGGCCTAATAGTACAAAAGATGAGCTATAGTGGATATAGGACAAGAGTAACAAGCGGGAAAGGTCCAGGAAGTCCCATCTTTCCAATACGACCTTCGCCAGAAGTTTTATGGCCTGCGAAACCCCATCTAGTCAGTTGGGAGAAAAAACCCTTAGCGGATAGATATTAGCCATACACGCAAATCTGAGTCGGGAGGTATTCTTACCACTGGCACACACTGTTTCTCCATCTGCTGAACTATGGAGGAGAGGAGAGAGGCAGGAGAAAGGCTTGATAGAGCGAAGAGAGGCTTGATCATGTGGAGTGAGGCTGAAGGAGAGGAGAGAGGATTGAAGGAGAGGAGAGAGGATTGAGAGAGAGGAGAGAGGATTGTGAGAGAGGAGAGAGGCCTGAAGGAGAGGAGTGAGGCTTTATAGAGTGGTCAAAGTCTCGGAGTTTTTTGAGCATTACCACCGCTTCAGGGCCCTCAACCCTGTGATGAACATGAGGTAGTTTAGAAAGAGTAACCTCGAATGACATGTTTGTTTAGCTTTTGGCAAAGCAAGCATGAATACGTCAAGGAGACCACCTAAATTGACTCTCCCCCAGACGTACTCAGCACCGTGGCTGTCCCACTCATATCCCCCCCAATCAACATCCTCCTCCCGGGGCCCTCGCCATCTGCGTGTCCACCATCGCCGGATGCTTCACTTACGGATCAGGTCTCTTTAAAGCATAGTTTTTGTCTATGGTTGTCGGGCCACTCTCATGTCCACCGCAGAAGTAAAAGAAGGTCAAGATTCCACCGAATGGGCATAAAGCCAGACCAATTGCTTGACGAAAAGCCTTTGGATATATTCAAAACGCAATAACCAAAACCTAACCCGCCGGAAAGAGAGCGGGATTTATGGAGATTGGGGAAGAAGTGCAATTGGCACCGTGGAGAAGCTGTGTGACTTTGTTAGCTGGAGTTGAGGTGGAATGAAGAAGAGGTTTAACCCCTGACTGGAGCCCTCCGGTTTTGACATTTTGCGTATAACATTGGTACGATTACTTACATGTCAAATGAATGGGGATAGTGTAGATGACTGTGCACTGGCACGAGAACTGACACGATCCCTCAGACCATTTGTAGTTTGAACGGTAAGTATGAAACTGACTTTCCTGTACCGATGCTGGCCCGGTGGGATTGTTAAAATCCTGGTAGTTAGCATTTGTCGAGAAGAGGCATAGGTAAAGGCAGTGGGTGACACTGCTGGCAGGGTAATCTGAGCATAACTATGTACAGGCTACTGCCAAGGAGTAAATGTTAGAACGGACATCCAACCATTGAGTTGCCCTGAACTCGCTCTTCACCCGATCAGATTCTTATATCCGGTTGTATTTGCTTTCGATTCTAAGGTCACTTATCTCCAGGTTAAATTATCATTTGTTTCTCTGCCATTCCATTCCGACTTTCTTAGGCTGCAGTCAGCTTACTGTACCTTGCTCGCTCTCTGTTGGTTGATAATCAGAGATCCCTATTTGCTGTTCACCCTGATTTTCAGTGTAGATATACAGCTTGCTCCAGACCTCTATTCTCCCATTTCAGTAAGCATGCCTTAGCCTTCTACATCGTCCGTTCAATGATACAAGGTTCTGGTGGCTTCAATACACTCTGCATATTACCATCCACTCTATGCTTTATTAATGAATGGTGTCGTTAAGTTACTTCATTTCTTGACATTATTGTATCTTTTGTTTCTGTCTGATACGATTCCCATGCACCTTATCCATAGATAGAAGAGAGAAAGAGGGCGAGAAGGCTGACACAGGCCTGCTCTGCAATCTGCTCTGCCTTATTAGCACTGTCGCTGCCTAAAGTATTGCACATACTTTGTTATTAAAGTTCAGAACTTTGACGATTTTTGGGCTAGTTTTCGCAGTGAAATCTGTGGCATTCAATAGTTGGCTGAACAAGTTTCAATGGAGTTCTATTGGAGTAGAGCACCCATCTAAGATACTGGGTACCTACGGGGTTTTGCTAGGCAATTCCCTGCAAATTTGAAATGTGCCCAATCAACCCTCGCAAAACATTACCAAATCTTGGTTTGACAACAATCCAGGTACAAGACACCAGAACCAGAATTACTCCAAGGAGTAAGCACTCCCAGGGGAGAGTGACAGAGGTGGAGGAAGACTGTCTGTAAGGCGATTGCTGGGCCGAGTAGGGGAAATCTGGCCAGTGTAACAAGATGCGTTTCTCCCAAAGATTTTGGCTTGGTAGGCTTGCCTTTACTTCTTGACCTCTCCAAAATCTTCGACTGCTCATTACAAAGCATTCTAATCCCGCCTCTATAACAGGAAACAAAATTACCATCGAAGCTGAGGGCACTTACGTCCCCACTAACAATACTACCAACAGAATCTATTCCCTCTCAGGCACCCTGACCGGAGAATCCGTCGCGGGAATAACTCCCCTACCCGCTAGACAGACACTGGGAGCTTGTGTTCCAGAATTCTTGAAGTCCAAAGGAACATGCTCAAACTGACCTTCAGATCCAGCGCAATGATCAGAAGACTCTGGAAAGGAATTTCAAGACCGTTGGGTTAAGCTAATACAGGTGGGAAACAACCCTTCCAATATGACCCTGCTGATGGCCGGATGACCTACTAATAAGGCTTTGATCTCTAGGGTTTCTTTAGCTATCAATATTATATGCAATATGATAAAATTGGAGTGAGCTTCCAAGGCCAGGAATTTCCACCCCAACTTTGCAGCGGATTTCACAAGGTTCCACCAGAAAACCTTTCAAGCTTGATCTCTTCTGCAAGTAACAAATTACAAAATTAAATCTACGAAACATTCAGTACCAGAAGAATGGGAAACAGCTACTCCCCTTTTAGCTATCTTATTCATTCGAACGATACTCCTGAATCTTGAAGTATTTTGACAAGTTTTGCACCTTTCCTTTTGAAGGAAACTCCTTTGACAGGGTGCCTTTACATAGCTATATCAAATGCAGAATAACGAAACCAGAAGCCTGAAGGGCACTCCTGGCCAGAAGCCAAACTCTTCTTTACCAACGTCCGGAGTGACTTCACGCAACAATATTAAATGTAAAATAAGAAAATCAGAGAGTTTCAACTACTGGTCAAACTCTGAAACAGGAATTGAAGAGACACCAAGGGAGGTGAAAGGGACTGGGATGGGAAGGGCAATCCAGTGGAATGGATAGTCCTCGTCAACTTCACTTAGTGGAGGATGGGGAAAGGGAACGTGCAGACCTGGCGACAGGTACTGAAAGTATGAGAATAGGGGGCGGCATATAGCTCTGGCCTGCATACGTGAGGCGAGGGGGGCGTGGGGGGGCATGGATGATAACAAAGTTGATGAGGAGGAAGGTGAGAGGAGGAAGGGAAAAAGTGGGGGGCAAAATAATGATGGTCGATTTTTGGAGACCTGATTCACAAAGTTGGGCCTGGGGTGATGTAATTACGAATTTCTTTGGTTCACAGGGGGATGGCAGACGGCGGCGGAGGTGCAGTGATATTTCAGAACGGAACTTTCTTGATTATTTCTTAGTCCCCAGGGTGCTCGCTTGGTTCACGGAAGGCAATAAAGTCGACACTTTAAGGAGATCCATCGGGACCCAGGCATATCCTTAGTACACGGAATATAGTGAAAGGTCATAACTAGAGGTATAATGTTTGCATACAACTGGAACCTATATTAACTAGTAGGAATTTAAATTATTGAGCAGAGGTGCCAGATTCAGAAGATGCCAAGCCTCATATAGAAATGTCGGCAAATATTATGTCAATCGTTAATTCACGAAGCGCCTTGGCAAGTTAGAACTAGCCTTGCGCTAATTGAAAATTTTGATTGACCGACCTAAATTAAATCTTCAGTTAAGCGTGCTTAGTAACATCGACATGCCACGACCTACATACTCGGCGGAGAGTGTGCTCTTTTGCATCTTTATACCATGCCAATTGTTTCCCGCGTAGACTCTGCTGGTTTACTTCCATCCAGCAAACCAGTCGCTCTACATCTTCCTTCGCCCAGTTTCGAATTTTCGAGTGGATTTTGGCGTTTGGGATGCCATTGTGTCTGATGGTGATGCTCCGATATTCATTGACTGGGGATGATGTTGTTGTGATGTTCCGATGTTTCTTGAGGTGGATGATGTTGTGTTGACTAACCTAATTTAATGTCAATTATCTCGTAAAGGGACTCCAGAGTCCCTTTACCAATTATAAGAGTTCCATTTTTGGGCCCGAGCCTGCGGGGAGGAGAGGTTCTGGGTAAGGGATGGACTGCGGTAGCTCGGGCAGGTTCGGATTTTACGGAAAGAGTCTTGATTATCACGGACTCCCTCGACTCTGTCTGCAGACTAACTTCGAAGTCGGCAGAATCAAGGAATATCAGAGTTGTTGCCCTTAGAAACAGAAGGGAGGACACTCAGATCATGTGGATCCCTGGCCACATAGGTATTCCGGGGAACGAAATCGCGGATAAAGCGGCGAAGGAGGGTGCCATGACAGGAGATCACCCTTCTAAGGATGTGATCTCCACGGCTTGGGCTAAGCAGAGTGACTCAGAGTTGTGGACGGCGGCGAAGGAGGATGAGGAATGGGGTTGTGGTAAGTTGAGGGATTGGCCGTTGAACTTGGTCAGGACCCTCCTTAGGATCCGTCAGGCGGCAGGACGTTGCACGTTGTGTGAAACGGAGCGCCCGTGGGATGAAGGCAATCGCACCTTCCATATCATGTGTGAATGTGTAGCGCTGGAAAAGGAACGGCAGGAGGCGAAATTGTTCGATCCGGCAGGGCACGATGAGGTTAGGGGACACGCTGGGTGGAATGTGTGGTTGGGAAAGAAGGAGATACTTAATACCAAAAGGTTCGTTCGAAGCGTGGCGAACGCTTGGAAAACAATTGGGAACACGCCGGTGCACAGAAGTTTGGAAGTGCCGTGGAATATTAGGGAGTTGGGCAGAGCGGATTGACGTTCTATCTTCTTAGGCGGGTGGCATTTGGAACGGAGGTTTTTCGTTTAATTCTCTTTCCTGGGTCGGAGGATTTGGGGCTTGGAGGTGTTTACGGATGTCTTTTTCCTTTTCTTATCCCTCTCTTTTTGGTTTATACATTTGAGTCTAGGGGACGTGGGGTGGTAGGGTCAGTGCGGAAATTGCCCGTATTTGGCATCACCCAGTAGGTGTAATTCAAAAAAAAAAAAAATTACCATTAAGGCTCTGGCCAATGAGCGGTGAGGCCAAGCTGCCAAAGCGCTTCGTAATTGACATTAGCTTAATGGAAATAACGATTGACCACCACTAGTAATTGCAGGCCATGCTCGAGTTCTTCGAGAAATAAGTTCGCAAACGAAGACTGTCTATAACGGCCTACGAAGAGTTCAGATTTCCTTAGGCTTCCTTGACGTTCAAGCCATGGATTATTCGTTTTCGCAGAAGGGACGAAGCATTCTGATATTGTTTCTCAAGTTGAGGATCCCAAACCCAATGACAATAAACATCACTGGCTACAGACGATGTCCTCCGGTCTGGAATTGGGAAAGGGCCGATACGACGGTGGTTCGAATGACAGGCCCGCGGCGAAGTGGGTTTTCTATTTAACATATTCACTGTATTTTTTCAACCCCTCCCCCTATGTCATCCACTCTATTACTGTACCATCGTTACCACTCACCCTCACTACCATTGTCTTGCAATGCGATACCCTCGTCGACGAACATGAAATTAATTTCACAGCATACTGATTTGATTAGACTGGCGTAGCCACCATCTCCCTCAGGGCTCAGCGGATGAGGAACAGTTTCGGCAGGGAGAGATAATACAGTCTACCCTTGCTATAACGGACGGCAGAAAACCTTTCTGTCCGGTATAGCAAGGGTTCCGGTATAGAAAATGACAGGGGTTTAGCTTGGCGTACGAGTGGCTGGAATGGGAATAATATATACATATGGCAAATGTGCGGGGAAGCTCTGGATTTCCCAATTGCAATACCGATATAAATATTGTTAAGAGCTACAGGAAAACGAAGAGAATATTGTTAAGAGCTACAGGAAAACGAAGAGTACTGAGTGTGCTGGAAAAGCGTGAGATATGTCGGAAGCGGCTGGACCCAGAGTATGCAAAAGAGAAACTTAGTGACTTTGGCAAGCATTTCTTGGACCGCCATGTGGGAAATTACATCGTACTTTAAACATGTGTTTTATATTTATCATGATAATATAGGGAGTAGTACTATCTCGGTCGATACTGTCTGTTATACTGAAGGAGAGTACTAAATGGCTAGAACAAGATTTGCCTAATAGTGCTGGTTGGAAAAAGAAGCAGCGTTCAGAGCAGTTTCCAGTACTAGAGCGACATGTTATTGAGTAGGTAGATCGAGCAAACCTGAAGCGAGTACCAATCAACGACTATGTCCTTAAAATTGCAACTGAAAGGTTGATTGTGGAACTTGCTACTGTACGTCATGAAGAGGATTATGCAGATTTTGTGGTTTCGAATGGATGGATTCACAATCTAGAGCACCGCCATGGTCTACGGGCAAAAAAAAAGAGAGGGGAAGGCGGAGATTTTGATGAGAAGTTGATACTAGGGATGAGGCAAGAACTTAGAGAAGTTTTAGATGATTATCCACTGCGAGATGTATTTAATTGTGATGAGCTTGCCCTTCAGTGAGTAACTTTAACTTCCTGTTCATTGAGTATTGTCTAATGGAGTAATATACTAGGTTTAGTCTGTTGCCCGATAATACTATTTGTAAAACAGACGAGGAGATAAGAGGTGGCAAAAGACAAAAGCTCTTTGCAAGTTCAGACCTATCAGCATACCAGTCGCAAGCAGCAAGCCCTCCATGAATGGCTGAACCCGAAATCAGTTGAATCAAGCAAAGCGAACGAATCTGGTGGACACATGATGGTTGAGGAAGCACTTCAAGCTGATCACGCTAAAAGTCTCACCATCCTATAGAGGAAAGGAAGCAGCTTGGGTTGTCTTGCTGCTTTGGGACGTAGAAAGGGGGCGTCATGACGAGTGATCTCTTCAGCAGAATCCCTTGATTGAGAACATATACTCGAACATATCAATTGCTATATCACTCGAACACAGAATATATCAAAATGTCTGCAGCCATGATGTCGATACCTGCCAATGCTCTCCACCTCAGCAATATGTTATTTGACCTCAGTAAACCGGTCACCATATCTCCCAAAGAATTCGACACGGTCTGGCCATATATTGATTCAGTTTATACCAAGCTTCAGTCAGAGCTGCTGCAAGCATATGGTACAGTCCGTGTACAGAAATATGAGTGCAGGCTTCGGAAGAGTAGGACATCAAGCACAGTGGTAGCTCAAGCTACTAATGGCAAGGCCATTAAACAACGTCATACCAGTATTCGAGATTCATACCTTTGCGATGTCCGAAAAAAGGTCTCACGTCTAGTGGATGGTTCAGCAGTTACTATTGAGCGCCTTGATGAACATACCCATTCCCAAGATATTGAGGAGAGCTTCCGTATTAAAAAACCTAGCACATTGCTAGAGTATATAAAATCTGAAGCAGCTAAAAATTTACTCTGCAGCTCAGATTTACCATGCTGTTCGGGTCGCAGGCACACATGAAGGTTCAGAGCGGTTGGAAGAGCTTGGTGGCTTGTCTTTAAAAAGGTATAATCCTTCTCTGGCAAATTGTAAAATAATTAGCTAACAGAGTTTAGACAAGATATTGTGAACCAAAAGCGAAGGATGAAATCCTCAGACCTAAGTTCGCTACCACATGGCAAGCTATTCCAGGATGATGTTCTTCTAGCATGTGAGCTCTTAACGGAATGAGGGTGGTTATTTGAAGAGCTACAAATAATCGACAGTAAGAAAGAGCAAAGATGGAGCTTGGTTTTTGCACATCCTAGAAGGCTGTTGATATTAGCAAGGCGAGGTTGGTTTACTCAGTTTGATGCTACACATAAGCTCAATCGGTGGGGTCATAATATGTTTTCATTCCTTGTTCGTAATGAGCATAATATATGGATTCCAACTGCACACCTAGTTGTAGAGCGAGAGAATGGAGAGATTACTGCTGAAAGATTAAAGCATATTAAAAAATGGTGCAGTGGTATGTTCATTCTACTGGCATATGAGCCTGCCATATGAACTCGCCATATGAACTCCCTATCTATATAGAGCTAATATTAGTCCATATATTTAGGTAAATGGCAACCGCAGTATGTTATGACTGACGATTCTGCAATTGAGCAGAATGCTATCCGCCTGGCATTTCCAGGTCTCAATAGGGGTGAGCAGGAGGTAGCTCACCTTCTTTGCTCTGTCCACTCCAACCGAACTCTACTCCGGCGACTTAGTTCTAATACCAACAAACCCATATCAACTTCTCAAGCATGCTATGTACTACGTCACTCAGATCCAAAACCGTGCCCTATGTGAGCAGGCTGTTACTACTGCTACTGTTATTGACAATACTGGCAATATGGCTAACTATGTACAAACATATTGGCTTCAAACTGCTTCCAAATGGGCAATGTACGCTCGTCAACATAGTCCTTTCCTTCTTCAAGCTACAACTACAAATGCTTGTGAGGCATGGCATCGGAAACTGAAGTCTGGCGCAGGGCTGTCAAAAGGGCAAGTCGCATCACATGGAATTTATGGCATGATTTTGAATATTATGGATGCAGCAAAGGATATTGACAATCGTGCAGTGGTTGCAAAAAGTCGTTTTCAGAATTGGAAGCTTGCTGTTTGTACAAACCAGTATAAGGAAATTGGCCACCTACCAGTTCCTATCCAGAAACTGCTTGCTCGTGAACTTGATGCTGTTGAGGAACGCATTGCAAAGGGAAAGGAGGTGCCTAATTTTGATGAGAATTTATAGTGCCGTTGCAAGTTCTACAGGCAATACTTACTTCCATGTCGGCACATCTTCCACCTCGATACTGAAGCCAAAGTATTAACCCGTCTACAGTGGGAGGCATATATAGGGATGTTTGCGGAGTGTGGTATGGAGGTGTATGAAACAGTCAGGACTGTCTGGATTGAAGAAGAAGGGAGCGGGCAGAATGTTGAGAGGGCAAACATTGTTATTCGTGTACGGGAAAGCTTTGAGCAGGTGCAACAGCAGCTCTATACAGCATATGAGATGATGGATCGGCTTAATATAGAGGACACTGTTCAAAGTGAGCGAATGGAGGAACTTGAATGGGCAAATCATGTGCAGGCTACCTTGAGTACTCTGATGAGTATACGTGCTGAGGATATTGTACATAGACATAGGCCATGGGAGTTGTGATAGGAATAATACATGGGATTCTGTTGAAGAGATCACTCGTCAAGACGCCCCCTTTCTACATCCCAAAGCAGCAAGTCGCCCAAGCTGCTTCCTTTCCTCTATAGGATCGTGAGACTTTTAGCGTGATCAGCTTGAAGCGCTTCCAACAAGTCGTGTAACTATAACTAACGTCTATCGCCGAGTTGTTTATGCTTGGATCTTGTCTCAGATGCCCCGCAAATTTTTGTACTATCATAAATGCGGACGTACGGTTGTTTCTCTGGTAACTACTTCCGGTCATGTTTCAGACTGAGCCATGTAACCAGACTAGAGCCATGTAGTCTCGTGCCGAGCCATGCAGCTCCCACAACCGACCAACAATCCGGGATTACCTTTGTAGGCTTGTTGGCACGAGTCGCCGTAGTAAAGGCCTTACGATAGTCTCGTGCAGATCAGACCCTCTACCGAGGGGCTAGTGCAAGCCAGACTACTACATGCGGTACTTGTAAGCAGACTAACCACTAGTGCCGATCAGACCCTCGTAGCTAACCACAGCTGGTTGGCACAACACTGTGGAGGGTGTTGTGCCAACCAGACTACAACAGTAACCAGCTGCACAGTAACGCGACTAGCTAATGCGTTTATGCCTAAGATGGCAGATCATTGTCAGGAACAACCAGACTAAATCTCGCGCTTCTTCCAACCAGACTATCTTTCATAAGAACAGGAATCACAATGGCTTCATGATAACCCAAATGCATGTATCATATCTTTTAGTCGCGGGTAGCCGATACAGTAACATGTAAAAGTCCTTGTTCCGCATACCTGGCATATGGCCCAAGTGTTTTAACCGGCAAATCCACCCATTCCGCAACCAAATGCCATAAGCTCTGCTCTTGAGATTCGGAGGCGCTCAGTATCTCCATCCCGCATCCGTTTATTCCCTGTTCATCTTCTCATATGTGATCTGGGCTCGATAGGTGTTTTGTCATCATTGTCGTCATCGGAAGACAGCATTGACACATGTAATCCGCTATGGTAGGTATGTTGTGGCACGTTGATGATTACGAAGATGAGATAGGACGAGAGATCTTAGGACTGCAATTGGCATGAGACTAGGACTGCAAAACCTCTTTGTTTTCATTTGTGTCCCACATTGATTGGCATAAACTGTATTCTTGGCAATGACTATACTGAACGACGGATAAAGGACGATCTGCCAAATCCCCTTACTTTTAACAACTTCATCCGATTCACAATACCCCAACCCATAAAGAAAAAGACTCCTCAAGATGTCCTCCTCTGTGACTTCCGCCGTTCTTCTCGGCCGCCAGCTCAAGCAGATGGAATCAGACAAGGCCTTATCTAGTATTAGTGTCGGCTTGATAAACGAAAACATTTACGAGTGGGGAGTGGTGCTCATGATCCCGCATGATTGCCCTTTGTACGGCGGAGGATGCTTCAAAGCTAGGCTAAGATTTCCAACTGAGTATCCAATCCTGCCACCAACGATGAAATTCGAGACGCCAATTTGGCACCCGAACAGTACAAGGCCCTACTCAGAGCAAATGCAGTGATGTTTGCTAACAGCTTTCTTTCACAGTATACCCCAACGGAGATGTCTGTATCAGTATCTTGCATCCCCCAGAAGTTGATCAGTGAGTGGTGTAGGTGAGAGTTGGCAATGAAGAACTTGGGCTTATTCTGCTCACTAGATTCGGCTATGAACCAGTCCAAGAACGCTGGCGTCCACTCCATACCCCAGAGTCAATTCTGATGTCGGTCATATCTTTGCTCGGCGACCCGAACGACGAGTCACCAGCCAATGTACGTGGAGCTACCTCATGAGTTCTTGTCTCCTGAAAAAACTAAATACAGTGTATAGACCGATGCTGCAATGGAATGGCGTGATGATCGAGCAGCCTTTAAGGATCGAGTCAAAAGATGCGTACGCGATAGCCTGGAATTCTAGTTGGACAAAATGGGTTGTAGGACACGACGAGTACTAGGGAGTACCCTGAGATGTGGCCGTGGTATTTGGTTTAGGTTTCTGATAATGGCTAATGTCGAGTGCGGAGGCACAGCGATTTCAGTGGGAGGAGACAATATCTTTCTCGCAGGGAGGACAGCTTGCGAAACACCAATCCTCAGCGGGATCCTGTAAATATTGTTCAGATTGCAGTATATATGGTTAAAATCGATCCGTAGGCAATGGTTTCAGCCCGAGAGGGCAATATTGCTTCCAGAACGCAGCGTATTTAGATGTCCGCGGGTTTGCCGAGGGGCTGGCACTTTCATCCCATGAATTGGAAGGCATGGTTGAAGTACCTTCAATAGAGAGCCTGTCTAATTATTCATATACTTCGAACTCGATAGTTATTGGTATAATTACCTGCATATATTAAGGCAATGAGGCCCGTAGAGAGTGTGATAGGGTAGCTGAGGCATGCCCGAAGCTGTCTCTAGAATAATTAGATCCGAGACGTTGGTAAGTTCGGTAAGTTCGATTGTCTCGGTCATTCCGGTGGAGATTTTGGTGCACATTTTGGTGAAGATCGTAGTGGTTGGGGAATGTATTGAGACATAACTACAGCTTGGGTTGATGCAGCGCCACGTTTGGGCGAGGATTTAGGGCACACAACACGAATTCCAGGAATCATCTGAAATATTTCCGCCTGCTGTTCAGGATTTCATCTATTCCAGGGCACAGTAGATGATGAATGGGTGATAAGTATGGGTTACATGAAATCCGCTTATTCTGCCACATCTAACATCGCTTCCAGGTGCCAGCATCCCTTGAAACTCTCTCCTCTCTTCGGAGCCCTTTCCTTCGTGGCATTCCTCTTCCATTAGGAGTAGTTCCGATCACAAAATTATCAATCAGGTCAACACCGGCAATTTGATCAGTCTTCAGAATATGATCCCGCTCTTCTGTATTAGAATCCTTAAATAAAGTTCTTGAATGCCAACAGGAGACTTGGGCCACATCATCTCCAAATCCAAATCCATCGCCATCATTTCATACCCACGAGGACGACAACCTTCGCAACACTCGAATAGGATAGTTACATGAGCATCAGGACAGCTACAGGCTAACGGACAACGTGACAAGATAGAAGCAAGTGGCCAACAATATGAGCTTGGTTCACCTCCACATCGACACGGCGACCTTCAAACACAAAGTCTCTCTTGAGCTGCAATTCTTCTCTTCCAGCGTGTATGCCCCAACCCTAGAAGAACACCAGGATCGATAAATTTCTTAATCGAGAAATCCGCCAATACCAAAGTGACTTTTTCCTTCTTCTTTTGAATACTCATTTTTCCTATTCGGTCCCAGTAAGAGGACTGTAAGGAAATACCAAAATGACAAGATCTCCCTTCCACAGTAATAGAGGCACGACTAAAAACATCGATGCCGAAGAAGTGTGGGAGAAGCGGGAAAACGGCTGCAGCAGTGAAGGTAGTCTGTAAACGTTGGACACTATG
Organism: Terfezia boudieri ATCC MYA-4762; assembly: GCA_003788615.2. Taxonomy (NCBI): domain Eukaryota; kingdom Fungi; phylum Ascomycota; class Pezizomycetes; order Pezizales; family Pezizaceae; genus Terfezia; species Terfezia boudieri. The sequence continues at coordinate 71,687 of ML121563.1, read as the reverse complement.
CCGATCTGTGCGAAAACACATTAAGCTCCTCTTTGATAAATCCTGCAGCAGCTTGGCACCCACTGTGTTTCATACGAATCAGAGGGCTTTGGGAATATTTCGGGGATTGGCTTATAGGCAGCCACTCTTCCTTTTTTTTTGGAATATTCATTCATCCTATTCGGTCCCAGTAAGAGCTGAATCCACCCGGGTTTCCGGGTGGCTCCTCATAGTCCCCTTACTGGGATTGAACAGGAGTAGTGAGTATTTAAAAAAAAAAAAAAAAAAGGTCCCAGTAAGAGGACTATAAGGAAATAACAAAGTGACAAGACCTTTCTTCCACAGTTAGAGAGGCATGACTATAAACATCGATGCCGAAGAAGTGTGGGAGAAGCGGGAAAACGGCTGCAGCGGTGAATGTTGTGGACTATGCCAATCTGTGCGAAAACACATTAAGGTCCTCTTTGATAATTCCTGCAGCAGCTTGGCACCCATGTGTTTTATTCGAATCAGAGGGCTTTCGGAATATTTGGGTGATTGGCTTATAGGAGTGGCTGCCTAAGAAATCGGAGTGCAAAAACCCAATCCCACAACCACAGGCACTATCAGTGAGTGATTCTGTTCTGTCCTACCCGGTAATTTTGCTGATGCGAGATTAAGCCGTCCGAATGGGACATCCCCACACGATTCTTGGGAGGGATGTTTTACGCACGAATACTGTCCTGCCCGGGAATGCAAAATTGAGATCGAGACTACCGGAGGACACATAATGAGTTGTCCTCCCCGGGGAATGCAAAAACCAAAGTACATGGAAGATAAAATACTAATGAGGAAAAAAAAAAGGGAAGATGATTTAAATACATCAGTGCTAACGAATATCAGTTGTACTAAATAATATAAACATGACCCTCAAGGTCTGCTTCAAGTGTTGCATAGATTCCTAAGTCTTTTCCAAGTCCGCTTCCAAGTCTTCTTTCAAGTCTTCTTCCTAGTCCAATTGCGACTGTGCAACTTGGTCGATACGAGTATTCAAGCAGCTATGTGATGGATGGCAGCGACTGCTAAAATGCAAATCGGATTTAATACAGCTCCATTGTCGGGTTTGGCATTTCCCTTACACTTGTAGGAATTCTGACATAAGTGTACACGAAAGTCTAGGTGAAAAAATAAAATTAATACAGAACAGTTCTATGTCCCAGACTACGCCACAACCCAGCTCTGCAATTAAGCGTCAATACCACCCTATCGTACTTGGTGAAAATAGATATCTGCGTTTCATAGTTGAATACCTAGTCTAAGTTTCGTACAAGCACGGCGTATTTCGATTCGTATTCTCCAAAAAGTTGGGGCAGATATCAGAATGCTTGGCTCAGGTTAGGGTTGCCAAGCCTGACAACGTGACTTCGGATGGCCAGTGAAATCAGCGGTGCAGCTCACGTGATAATTCAAGATAAGCCATTTGTGGCATCCCTAGTGTGCTGCGCCGGTTCCTTTTTTGCTGAATCAACCTCGGTGCTTGGCGTTGAGCCACTCATGCTTATCTTAGAATTCAATCTTATCAGATCTTCCCATCTAGCAGATATAATATGGGGTGTAAATTTGCAGATGTAATAGGGTCTCGCACGTATTTTCGTTTCTATTGACACCCGTACTAAGTACGGTGTACGGCCGATATAGGACCCCCGTATATACGCAGAAATACGCGCCTACGACTTAACTTTGAATACCTCTATTAATGTTTGCACTGGCGAGTTTGATTCACATTTTCAGCAGCAAGTTTGAGTGAGGGAAAGGTCGGGTTTCAAAACTTCCTTATTCTGATTGCCCCTTCGGGGGGTTTCTGGTCTTGTCCGTAGATAGGGGGTATGGAACGGCCAAGGGGTTAGATATTCCGGCCGAGTATCCACTCGGAGATGCGTTCCCTCTTCGTAAACTGAATATGAGTACTGAGTTCCCCCGCCCCCCCCAAAAAAGGGTGATATCCTAGTTGGTATTTAGTATTTAGTATTCTCACTGCTACATGATTCATGCATTTGTTTAAGGTACACCTGTGGGCGTGGGTTCCTTCTGCGGCTATCCTGCAGTGGATAATGAGATCTACGTGAAAGCTAGTCTGGATCCTTGAAAGCGACCCTGGATGGATTCAAGAGGTGAGCAATTTATGGTAAATAGTGCAGAGATTTGGCTAGAGGTGTCGAGAGTTACCCTGAGTTACAAGTCCTACCAGACTATCGTAACTCATACGTCATTGGGGTTTCACTGCCATATTGTTGTGGATCGGGAATATCCAGCACTTACAGCTGATCAATTCGGCAGTAGTGGCATGTGAATAAGACTTTTTGTTATTGAATTATATGTAATGAAGTATGTATAATGAATTGTAGCAGAAAAGAATTATGATTAACATCCTTCCCGATTCCCCTGCCTTCCATCCTTCCAACGCCCCCGTGCCTTTACCCAGCCCTGGTGTACAAAGTAGTCCACGACCCCTGAATCTTCTAGACAACTTTTGATGCTCTTGATGTCTGGTCGTGATTGCAAATCCGATGCATTCGCAATCTTTTCGAGGAAAGCAATATGCGTAAGTGTTTTTGTATCTGGATGGATAAAATTCCAGCGTGTAGAGTCGACAAGGCTTCCATTTTGAGTCATAGCCTCGTGCATGGTATTGGTAGCCATGTACTACAACTGTTAACTAAGCTCACTTCATATCATGATGGAGGTAGTCACTATTAACCAGTTAACAGCAGACTCATCTATTCCCATTGATTCTGCCATCTCTGGCTTGCTCGCTGGCTTCCCATTCTTACCCTTCGGTTTTGACCACGGCGAGACTGACTTGACCGGCTCGCCGCTTATGTTGTGTGGCACTGTGCTCGATGGAGATGACATGGACTTTGCACAATCTGCAAGGAAGAAGACTGTCTTTGATCACACAGCTACCACCCTTGTGAGGCAGTTGGCTGGGGGAACTGCTGACGTTACTCTTGGCATTCCAACTGCATCTAGTGGAACGTGCAATGAGCCGTGCATGCTTAGTGCGGCTCTAAGCAACAACAACTCAAGATAACGTATTAGATAGATGGCCCTCACTGTCCACAACATTATCCACTAGAATCTTCGAGGAGCAACCTCCCAGCTTACATGAATAATTTAGACCCTTCGTAAAGCCTTTCTTCCCTGTCCTATACAAAGTTGCCCTCAAGGGACATTAGACCGCCCTCGAGAGCAATCACACCCTCGAGAGCAATCACATCTGACGCTCACCCATACTAGGATACGCTAGCGCTAGCGCCGGTAAAGAGCATGAGAAAGAATAACTCGGGAAACCAGGGTACCGTTCTCTAGACGAGCATATTCATTTTGGGACTACTGCTTCAATGGCGGATGGGATCGATAAATGCAGCACACGAGCCCGACACAGGGACAGGATGAATTATCAACCCAAACAGCACATAGCCAGGTTCGGCCTACCTACTACTCCAGTCCTCTTGAGCCAGACCGACCACTCCTGGAAGAAACCTAGACTCAGACAATTAGACGGCGATAAACCAATTAGACAGACCCAATTAGAGCAGGCATGCCACTCTCTTTTCTACTTTTTTTTCTTTTCTACTCATTACTCCTCTATCATTTCAAAAAGGTAACAGGGGAGCTACCGGTACCTATGCCCCAGTCCAGGAGACATTGTGGAACAGTGGTACCTAGCCTCGAATAGATAGCTCATGTAGCAGGAATTGCCTTGTTCCCGGAGGTCTTCGCAGCCCACCTGAAGGCAAGACATCGAGAACGACTCCGACCAAACACAAGGGACACACATTCATCACAATCGAGTTGCCCTGATATTCACTGAATCCAGTATTTGTTTTTCGGTTCTAGGTTTCTATGTCATATCTTTCTTTGAGATTCCATCCTGACTTGTTCTGCAGTCAACTGACCTTTTATCCAATCCGTTTCCTAATGGGCTGTGTTTTGAGTTCCCTGCTCGCGAATATCATGTACACTCGCTCCTCTCTCCATTTTCCTGCAAATAAAACTATCATTCACCGCACCGTCCACGACCCCGCGCACGCCCAATAGACAATCAAAAGCCTTCGTCATCGTGCCAGGAGATGAATGCTGTCAATCAGGAACTCAAGCGGAAGTGGGGAAACAGGCTTTTCAGAGGCGGGAGCTTTTACACACCAGTAGGCGGTGGTGCGTAGAGGAACTTCACCCCAATAGCGGAGTCATTGAGTCAAGGTGGATGACAAACGAGGAGTGTCTTCCCCGATCCTCAGGAGCCAACGCACTCAGATTATCGTCCGGTTGTTGTTATCTTCCTCTACCGGTAGCCAGCGGCGTATCTCTCTAATCTTGACCTTGGTTGGGGCACCATGGACAATACATACTGTGACCAGGCTATGTAGCTGCCGTTGGCCTCCCTTCGTGTCCTGGAGACTTCCCCCCTGTTGACCGTTTCATGGTCTTGCTGCCAATCTTATACTATAAGGCGGTCTTGCTGAATTCTCGGCCCAGTGGTTCCATGCCTGGTTGTACTTCTCGCCGGTAAGCTCTACTGTGCTTGTATCCTGTGAACTGGGTATGAAGTTGTTCCTCATTCTCTCCTCCGCCTTACCGTTTGGCTTTGGTAGTGACGTGAGTTGTATGGGTGGTTATCTTTATTTTCTTTTTTTTTTTTAAATCATCTGACTCCTATGCAAACTCGTTATGGGGGCTATCAGGAGCCACCTGGAAACCCGGGTTGATTCAGGGTCAAGGCAAGTTAATCCGCTAGGTCCGACCCTAAGTATATGAGAACTCGAAACTCGAATGGGATTGAGGCCCCATACTGTCATTAACGGATTAGGGAAAACAAGAGGATAAGTAATGGAACTCGTGAAAAGAAAAAAAGAACTTAAAGAGACTGAGGGATGAGAGAGCTTGTGAAATATAGGATGAGGGGTGGTTCTCTTGTCTTCATTCCTGTAGCTGCCTCTGCGAGGTAGGTCAATGGAAATCAGCCACAGAAGCGTTGTTTGTTGTGCTGACATGTCTTGCTTGTGGCATTGGAATCCAGGTTACTGTGTCGCTTGCGTATAGAAGAATACTTGTTCGGTAGCGGAATGGTGCTAGAGGGGTAGAGCAAAGCGCAGAGCAGTCTGTTGATGCAGGGTACCCTTGGATAGGTAGAGGCATGACAATGCGACAAGTAAAGAGCGGATGGCAATGCGCACAGTGGACCAAGTACAGCAAAGTTCATTATAGTGGACCAGGGGTGAGGGCTCGCTCAATTAAACTAAATGGTAAATAGAGAGTTGGGACGAGCTGGATATGTACACGGAAAGTCAGGGTAAACAAGGCGCAAGGTTCTCAGATTGAATCAGCAATAAAAGGATGCGGAAGCTGACTGCATAAAGCTAAGAAAGTCATGCTAGGACTAATGGAAATAAATGACATGAAGAACATAGAATAACCAACTGACCTGGGACTCATAAGGGAGTATATAGCCGGAGATAGTGAATTAAAGCCCCAAATCATCGAGGACAGCTTGATCTGAATCTTGTGACCCAACTGTTACTGATCTTGAAGGGCCTACCATCCTGGAAGGTTTGGCAGGAGATGAACTTGTTGATTGAGACAATTGCTTTGTGTGTGTTCTTACAGGGTAGGTAGATAGAGACTCCAAAGGCTTTGACGTATGTTTCAACGCAATGCGGAGTTCAGAGTAAGTCCCTTTTGGTGGATATATGGTTTAAATCCATAGCCATCTTCTTCATAATTGAACCCATTTGACCCACTCCACTGCAAACGCCCACAATTTCCTTTGCCCCCCCCGGCAAACTCTCTTTCCAATATAATTCCAACTAGAATATAGATACCTCTCTGTAACAACATGCATCGCATGTACTTTGTCCATTACCAATGGGATCAAAGATGATAATCGTCCAGTTCATAATTAGTCTGCTAAAGACTTACAATACCATTGTTATTTCCTGGCTCCAGGGATGTTGGTAAGTCCGCGAGTAAATAAATTACTCCCAATGCAATTAGTGGGGATTTGTGGGTTGTGACAAGTGGGCTGGAGTGGCGGAGGCCGTAGAAATGCTCGAGCCCCTGCTGCTGCCTGAATCATGTCATTGTTCCCGGCATAGCGCGGCCCTAGTTTCAATGGGCGTTATAGATCTTGATTCATTATGCATATATGTTCTGTAGTTGTATGTCAGTTTGTTGATCCTTAGGTAATTGTATCCATCAACTTTGGATAGTTCTCACCATGAAGTTCTTGGCCACATATTGGATTTGTGGTAACCGCAGAAACCAGCAGTTCGTCGGGAAGAGAGAATAATGTAGTTGCGAGGGCGGATTGGATTATGCCATTGAATAATGATGTAGGAGAGAGAGGGGTAATTGTAGTCGTAAGACAATATCGTAGAGCGGGGAATTGAGTAATGATATAGCTGGGAGGGAAGTAATTGAGTGATAATGTTGAGAAAAGATGTAGTAGGCAAGGAGATAGTTAGATGATAATATGCCTGCGATGGGGAAAATTGTGTGACGAAGTAGTTGAGACTCTGCAGTAGAGTGGGCCGTGGTTGGAAGATGATGTAGTTGAGGGGGATAATTGAGTTATAATAGTTTTTGGAAACGTTAAAGGAGGGATGGAGGTTGAGTAAAGATGTAGTTGAGAATGGAGTAACTAAGTAGAGGTGTTGTTGAGACGTAAAATAGTAGAAAGAGCCATGGCTGGAAGATGATGTAGTTGAGGGGAAAAAATTGTTTGATGATGTAGTTGACAGACGATGTAGCAGAGAGGGGCAAGTTGAGTCAATGTAGGTGAAAGACAATGTAGGTGAAAGACAACATAGTGAAAAACGGAATTGAGTGTTGATGTATGTTGACGGCGGAATAACAAGTAGAGTTGATTTAGAGAGGTGGCATAGTTGATTAAGCAATGATGGCGTTGAAAGGGGAATCATTGACAGACGAGGTAGTTGACAGACAATATAGTAAAGAGGCAAGTTGAGAGAGAGGAAATTTGAGTAATGATATAGGTGAGGGGAGTAATTGAGTGATGATAGTAGAGAGGGGCATGATGAGGTAATGATACTGTTGAGGGGGGGAAAGTTCAGTGACGAACTGGCTAAGAGACAAGAAGGGCTGAAAGATGATGTGGTTATCATGATGCAGTTGAGAGGTGTATAGAAATAAGTGCCAAGATTGCAAGAAAGAGGAAAAAAAGGAGACAAAACTGAGAAATGGAATAAAGAAGCAGATGCTAAAGGCGAAAGAGAACAAATTTCATTTAGGCATGAGCGATACAACAATAAGATACTCAGAAACACAAGAATGAGGTTGGGATTGAGGGAAGAATAAATGATAAAGATCAGTGACAGTCGTTCAGACATCCGGTTTGCCCATTTGCGTTTTTTTTCCATCGATAGGTAGAGGTAGTCTGGTTGGCACAACGCATCATGTGAAGGTCCTTAAAGGCCTCATTACAGGTTCAGTAGCCTATAATGAGAATTAAATAGCAAGGTCGTATTGAAAGGGGCAGTATTCGGTTTTTCGATTTTGGGATAGGTTCGGTACTCCACCAGGCAATAACTCGAAAGGGCAGCCGGTTAATATAATGCGGAATGGGTCAAGAGTGCCATTCCGATGCCCAACAAGTATCCTGAGATACCTTTTCATAGGCAATAAAGCCAGAAATTGTTTCTTGCGGTGACTGATATTAGCCACGCCAGCAAAGCGTGTGATTGACGCTTTCCTATCCCCTTGCTCCATCCGCTGAGCCCTAGGAGAGATGTTAGCTATGTCAGCTTAATGATTTTGGCGTATGCTTGCCTTCGCCTGCGAAATTCTCTGGCCCTGAAGGAGTCTTTGCAATCTAGGTTTTGAAAGTATAAAAGAGTCTTGGAGGAGACCTTGGTGGAGGGCTTGGAGGATAAGAGGGAGTCTTGAAGGAGTGGAGAAAGGCTCAAAGGAGTGAGGAAAGCATCAAAGGAGATGAGCCCTTGAACCTGGAGCAGTGAGCCTCGCAGGAGGGTTGGAGCTGGGACATATCTCCATGACAATTGTGATGGATCTTCAGTATGAAGATATTCTAGCTATACTGGCAAAATGATTTGCTGATGGTCTTCCTTGTCCGCTGAGTCTGGGAAACAGGAGGGAGCATACCAGGAGGGAAAAGAGAGAGAGAAGGTATCTAGAGAAGGTATCTTTGTATTGAAACAGTAACCTATTCAGTTACAGTAACATACCAGTCATCATTATCTGCATTGGGTTACATCGCAATTGATATCGAATGTAGTACCTTCCGATAGCATTAGTACTGGAGCGACGTCCCTTATGCCGACTTGGGTCTAAACAAGGACGTAAAACCGGACCGCTGGGTAAGAAAGATTGAGGGGTTGAAGGAGGCTGCTGTAGTGGTGTATACGGATGTCAGCATGAGTGAGGGGAGAGTTGGCGGAGGGTGGTGCTCCTTTTTTTTAAAAAAAAATACTCCTTACTCCTATTCGGTCCCAGTAAGGGGACCATGAGGAGCCACCAGGAAACCCGGGTGGATTCAGGGACAAGGCAAGTTAATGACGCTAAATACACATAATGTATGACAAATAACAATAAACTAAATTCAAGAGCCAAGTGGCAGAAGCGAGACAAACAAGGGCCTTTGGGCTGGGAACGATGCGAGGACAAACAGAAGAACTATGCGCGGGACCCCCATACTTTCATTAACCGGCTGAATGCCAGAGGACCTTAAGAGGCCTGACGGACGGTGGTGCTCAGAGGGCGGAAAATCGAGGGGGGGTGTGGGACTCGACCGATGTGTACTGTGTGGGACGGGGAGGTTGCCAGCATCAGGAAAGCTCTGGAAGAGACATCTCCGGAATGGAAGGTCCTCATCTTGACGGATTCCCAAGCGACAATTGCAGCAATGAAGAGGGCAGGCAGGAGAGGGAATGCCAAAACGGCAGATTTGAGAAGCGCGGTCCTGGAGATCAAAGAGAAAAGAGGCTATTAGAGCTAGGGAGGGAGGCTCAGTTAAGTGAAGGCACAATTTGTGACACCTGGAAATGCCCTGGCGAAGGCGGGGGTGGAAGAATTATACCCTGTGGAACCCTTAGGGGGCCCAAAGCAGGAGGAGAAGGAGGCCAGAAGCGAGAGGTGGAGAGGAAGGTGGCGGGAGCAGGTGGGCAGGGTAGTGAGATGGTTAAGAAAGGCAAGGTTTAACTCCGTCCATTGCAAAGGTAACCTCCAATCCTCGCGAGCAAAGCTGGAAGATACGGTCGATCCCACAGCGGCCAACTAGTAGCCCTGGTGTGTCCTCGAGGGGAGGAAATCGGCGGAAGGTGGAGTACTCGGGAAGAAAGGGACGACCGAGCCTTAAGTTCCTTAGACTTATACTTTTACCAAAAAAAAAAAAAAAAAAAAAGTAGAGTGCAGATGACAAGAGACTAGAGCAGATTGGTATGTGCCTACCCTTCTAAATAACTAAATAATGGGACTGGTCTGAATAATACTGACCATATTGTTGGGCATGACAAAGTTCAATGTTCCGGCCCAATCACACAGACGTATTTTTCATGAATAGATCTAACCAGACTAGAATAGACCGGCTGGGCGAACCAAGCTATCAGAAAAGTGAATTGTTTAATTTATTATCATCTAAGTAAATATACACGGTGACCCTTATTTATTCCACATCGCTTTCATGTTCATCATCCTCTTCCTCTGATATCGCTCTTCCGTCGTTTCCCCTCCCTTATCCATGGAACCCCCGCTAACTATATATGCCGCAAATTGCATTACCTGTACCTCGTGGATGGTGGTGAATTTGCAAGTGTGAGCTGCCTTGAAACAGCTGCAGCGTCTTGTAATGTAAATGGTTTCACAATTGCAAATGCTCCAGTTGATCCAGTTGGGCTGCAGGATACAGCTTTAGCTGCTGCACGTAAGGTAATGACAGTGGGATTATAGGGTATTGCTCAAAGAACACCAGTCGGTCCCTTTTCTAGTTAACAACATCTTGTGTCGTACCGGTGTTCGTTATGTTCTAAAATGATATTAGCATTTCACTCATTAACTTCAAACCACAGGTACCTACTGAATATCTTTGTCTGCATCTGTTTATATCTTCTTTGCTTGTCGCTCTATTTTCGTTTTTCTAATACCCGCCTTTTTATCCGCATCTCCAAATTATGCTCAATTTTCCGGACCCACATTGACCCTGCTATTTTCACTGGCCATGTCTAGTCTATTTATGTGGTTATAGCGACTGCACCTGTCATGTCATGAAATCCTCTATCGTGACTGGGCCGGAATATATGTAAAAACGCGAGAAGAGTGCAGTATTTCTCGTACTGAGTATAAAAAAAAAAAAAAAAGTGCAGTAATTCTCAACCGATATGCACCATCGAAATGCAGGGTATTTAGTAATGTATGGCGCATGCAGCTGAAGCCCTTTTGCATTAACTAGAATGAAACATAGAAGATGGATATAGAAACAAATACCACGGTAACAGGGAATAAGTCTGAAATAGGATCTCGTTAGTATCTATGAAGTCAATTATGTCAGGAATTTTTGGTTCTGAAAGTGTTCTCTTACTGTGCCTGTGGATACCCATCCCTTATCCCATGAGATCTAAGATATAGTAGGGAGCCTTGCAGGAGAGAAAAAGCATTGGTAAAGAAAAGGGAAGCTTGGAGAAGTGAGTTGAGACTGCTGTACTGGGGATCATATCCGCCATATTAGGAAGGGTATAGATGTAGTGGGGTCCTTCAGGGAACTCTGGTTGAAACAGATGCGTATTGCGGATGTGATGATAACTATATTGTTGTTATAGGGCTGAGGTACAGAAACTGAGATTGTAAAGCAGAGCTGTAGGGCGGATACTGTTTATCTAGCTCAGCATTATCATGGAGACAGGAATCACCCTGAGGGGGCTTGACACAAGTCACACAACGGACATTCCTATGCGGGGATCGTTCAGTTTATAGGAAAGAAAGTTTTCTCCTGTGTTACATTGGAGAGCAGGGTTTCCCTTGATGCTATACACGTAACTTGTCCTGCTCTCTGTTAGTTTGATTAACATCCATTCCACTTCTCATTTCCTCTCTTGGTTCTTCAGAGATCCACTGCGAATTCACTCCAACCACGATTTAGGAAATTTAGCCTCTAATTGGGCGTTCTCCTACCCGCTCTCCGAGCTGTGGATCCGCCTCCCCCTCTCCTTCTCTCCATTACCTATGAGCGAGCTGCACACGAACCATATGATGCTCGGCGAAGCCGCGATATGGACATTAGAAATCCCTTCTCATCCTTGTTATACAAATTCTTCTACTGAATGTGCTTGCTTGTTATAATGCGCTGGACTTTGGCACAATGATTTCGAATCATGGGGGTCTTCAGCTTCGACATTTGGTGGCATAGGTATCAATACCTCCAACAAAAATTTGGCCGGGATACTGCAGATGTTGCTAATTCAATTCGACGAAGAACGGATTTCCCAGAACGAGGCAACAAAATTCTCCGAATTTCTCGTAAATCGGCATAACTAACATCCCTCCTAGGCATCAGTGTGTTTGGCAGGCATAGATACAGGCAGACGTAAGAACACTTCCAGACCCGATTGTGCCAGCATAGCTAATATGAGATCTTTTCCTTCCCCGAAGGATCCCTCCTCTTTCTAATGTCACCGGGGATAAGGAAAGCGTATCTGTAGGAACACTTCTGCCTGCCGACTTTGCCGGCATATCTAATGATGTCAGCAAGAGGCGATAGCTGTGGGGCTAGGAAGGATGGGATTGTCGTGGGGTGAATCAGTTAAATCCACCCTCTCTATGGCCCCTTGCCGGTATGTAGGGCCAAATTCCATCCCGGCACAATCCACAACGCCTTCAACCTCCCCCTTGGGGACGGGAGTCAATAGAGGAAGGTAGATGCGGAAACTGCGTCAGTAAATTAGAGGACTGGGGTGAACAACAAAAGAGCTAGAAGTCCTCCACTTTAGTTGCCTGGCCCATAATATAATAGTGTTTGACGGGGGAAAGAAAACACTGGACTAACGCCTGATGATATATGAATCTTGGGTATGAGAATAGAAAACACTTTTAAATCAAGTATTTAGATAACTTCTTCACACTCTGGCATTGAGGCTGTTGGTGGGAATCACAATTGAAGTATCCGCCAAGCAGTATATGGTGCTGCCAAACTAGTTGCAGTGGCAGTCGTATGTACATTTTCCTCTACACACTTTTCTCGGACCTTCTCCTTTACTTATCGTTGACTACACATTTTGTTCAGGCACTCTACATTTTGTTGATTATAGAGTACATGTTGCGATAGGAAGGCCTCAGTGACATCAGTCGGTTAATGACAGCATTGGGGTCTTGCGCTTTGCTCTCTTTTACTCTGATTTTCGCGCGCGGTGGAGCTGGCAGATTAACTTGCCTGCTTCTGAATCCTCCCGGGTTTCCGGGGGGCTCCTCATAGTCCCCTTACTGGGATTGAACGGGAGTAATGAGTATTAAAAAAAAAAAAAAAAAAAAAGGAGCAAAGTATTCAAATGGAAGTACATAAAGAATCCCTCTGATACCAAGCACATGAGCTTTACTGGTGCCAACCAGACTAGCTTCACTGAATAACCTGCAGAGGAAACTTCTGAAAATCAAAAATCGGTTGGCTAAGAACCACATGTTAGGCAATTTAAGACGGATGGATTTCCTTACTTTCATAGAATCATCTTCTGTTCTAGTATACGAATATCCTACTTTGAATCGCAATATAAGAAGAACGTAATTCTTCACCACCTTATCTTAGCACTGACTCACCTCAACTGTCAACCAAATTCCCCTCAACTACCGCTGCTCAAGTCCACCGTTGCTTAACCCAGCTAATTCTTCCCAGGAAAGTTATCTCACTAATGGGTTTCTTTAGACGACCTTCGAGCAAAGTAAGCAATTCAACACGACGAGTTAAACCAAAACCACCTCAACTACCTATGCCCCGAAAACTGAGACTGGGATTTTCTCGCATGGCAATCTATGTGTACTCTCTGAAGTAAGAGATGCCACACATGGGGTTGGATAGGATTGGTGTATGTAAACCACTCTATCTGGAGGTTGAGTGAAATCTAATTGGTGAGGATGTAATAATCCAGGAATTCAACTTATACCAATTCACTCCTACACCAGTATTACCAATCGCTTTAGTCAGTGTAAGACGAATTGCTGGACGTATTACATGTGAGGGCTCTTTCTTTATTAAAACAGGCAGAACCAATAATCAATTTTCTGCATACAATTGTTTAATAGAAACTAATAACTCCATAGCCAATAGATCTGGTTCTATATCTCTGCCAATTAGTGCTGAAGGAGGAACTCAAATCACTATCAGATCAACTCTCAAAGACTTCGGTCACTGACCGCAACAAATCCCGTATTTCTCAACTATCGCCCCCCGATGTTATTTACCGGTTCCCATCTGTCTCTCTCCCCTATTGAGACAACAATAAAACTTACTGTCAGAAACAGGGCCAGGGACTCTCCTCGCATGGAAATTCGAGTGTACTATGTCTGAAGTGGTCTGTTAGAGAGATTCTTCACGAAGCTTCAACTGATGCTTTGCTACCCCAGGGCCTTGTGCGTATACCCTTGTAGTTGCCTTTGTTGGGTAAAAACTAATTTGCGAAGCCATAAACTGGACAGAACTTCCTAAAGTCAACTTATCAACTTCGCTCCTATTTCACTGCCAAAATGAGAATTCCTACACTTTTTACACAGCAGACTAAGTTACTGGCCCCTTAAACTCACCCTGAGTCTCTTTAATCAGCAACTGCGGCAGAAATTTGCATGCACCTTAGGCTAATCAATGAAGGATAGTGCTGAGAATACCCAATACGCACCACCCTTTCTAATATTACGTTCCTGCTATAGGCCCATTGTGAACCTAACGAGATTATAATAACTAGGAAGCGTTTACATATCCATGTCAACTGCAAAATGGCAATCGGCGGTCTCCATGAGGGACATTTTCAGACAGTGGTCTAACTTATGCCCCTTCAACAAACTCATGCTCTAGATGAAGTTAGGGGCTCCATATCTCCGGTACATCTACAGCATTTGATATTCGAATTCCCTTGTTCACCTCCCACAAAACGAGACCTGTCGTTGCATCAACCACAGCACTCTCAGTCAAATCCTGTCCTTCAAGAATCTCATACTGTTCGTCGGATAACCTTTCTGACCCTTTTGTTTCTTTTGTTGAACAAATTGTGGGATTTTCACTTTACAATTTGGTGTTATATTCTCACACTTTCCTTCTCCAGCAGGAAGGCATGAGAGAGTTTGACAATTATCGTTCAAGGGGGTTGATGTAGGAACTGGCTTCTGGTTATTATCGGGCTGGAAACTACGGTAAGACTCGAACAACCTCCCCAAGTTCCAGCCAACGAATTACGTGAGAATACTTGTTAGGGCGGATCGGTTGGAATTGCAAGGTGTAGAGAAGTTAGGGGTAGTCCCAAAGAAAGAAATGACAACGAGGCAGTGATAAGAAACAAAGAACCTACAAGCAAATACAACCAGATCAGGTGGAAAAGGCAGATAATTCAATGTAATTGATTTGTTTGTTTAAGGAAAAAACGTTACAGGTCGGTATAAAAATAAAGAGAAAGGAGACGGTCGTTCATCGTATGTAATTGGGTTAGGTTCAAGGAGAGAATTGATTGTTTGTCAATGGTTGTTTGTTTGACGGCTGTTTTTCAATTGCGCCCTCGGCTTCCCCTCGAGAAGTATATTCCAAAAGCAAAACACAACAGATAAGTACGGCGGTAATAGGTACTGCGGTTGTAGGCACGTAGGTAGAAGTGTGTGATTGCCGCTTTCACACCGTCTACTTAAAGCACCACACCCGCCCGAAACTGATGAACCACTTGTGCAACTTGGAGACTCTATAACTGTTGTGTGATTGCCGCTTTCACACCGTCTACTTAAAGGACCATCCCCGCCCGAAACTGATGAACCACTTGTGCAACTTGGAGACTTTATAACTGTGACATGTTTTCTAGTTGTTCAAAGGAACATTTTCTTTCAGATGTAATAAAAAGGACTTCGAATGGTTTCAAACAGCAACCACGTAAATATGCTTTAGTAAATGCTCTAGGAATACTGACCTGGGAGTGGAGGCGGCACGGGGGTCATACGTTGACTTTCCGGAGTATTTCCTGACGTCTCCACAAATTAGATTCTACTCAACAGCAAGATAGAGGGTATGTATACACCAATCCTATACCAACCTATCAAAGGTTCATGTAAAATCTCTCAATTCCGAGAGTTCACCCTCCCCCGCCCATGATCCTACGGCTGCGTTTTGTTCTTGGCGCAGTAGGGAGCAGGGAACCGGTCAACAATATTGGGGGAATAGTGGAAAAGGAAGTTGAGGGGCACGATTTGTTGGGGTCAGTGACTGAAGGCTCTCAGAGTTTAACTGATCTCGTTTTAAGTTCCTCCTTCAGCACTAATATGTCATGGATTTGGAGTAGACTTGAGGTCTCCTAGTGGCTATGGAGTTAATAGTGGCATACCTGGCCTATAGGGGGTTCAACTTACTGTACGAGCGTACGGGAGTCAGATACTTCATTTGTAAAGTTTGTGAGCGTGCCAAGATTGCACGTTGTTTTGAGCTTGTGTTGACAATTTCAAGTGATTTAAAGTTGTAGGTCAGTAATGTTTAATATAATTTGTAAATCCTTCTTGCAGTAAATTTCATTATCCAGGTCCTCATCGTTGATTAAAAGTACTGAATGGGTTATTTCAACATTGTGCATAGTACGCAGACTAGAATGAGTACTTCGTGTCCTTTTTTAAATACTCAGTTCACATGCGGTCCCGTTAAGGACCATGATGAGCCACCTAGAACCCCGGGTGGATTCAGGACAAGGCAAGTGGATCTTCCAGGTCGGCTGCGCGTTGAATCCAGATAGATTGACTGTGGTCGGGACCTCACATGCTGTCATTAACCGGCTTGTGCCAGATGACCCTGACTTAAGCCCGACCCTAGAAAGACTTAAAAGGAAGTCGGAGAATAAGCACATGAAATAAGGGAAACTCGTGAAAGAGAAGAAAATTATCGCCCACCCGTGAAAAAGTTGGTTGTTTCCGAAAATAACGGAGCTAGTGAAAAAAAAAGAAAATTTGTCAGAAAACGCCTCTGTGGCCTCGAAATCCTCCTCCCCTTCCCACTCTGGCTTGTCCAAATCGTCCTATATCCTCTTTTCCGTCCGAACCGTGGGCACTCGAACGTAATGTGCCGCGAATCCTCCGTCGAGTGTCCGCAGCTCTATGCCCCGGTGCCGATAAGGTGTAGCCAACTGTTCTGAGTCTCAGACACTCGATCCGCGTGTAGGCTGACAGTGCGTGTCTGTTCCATTCGCACCCGCAGCCCCCTTCGTTCTCACCTCCTTACGGACGGCCTTAGAGGCAGCGCGTACGCCTCCCTGCGTTGCTGTGCGTCCTGTGCCCTTTAGCTCTCCTAGAATCGACTCGTAGGACGCCCTCTGATCCGCCTTCTCGTTGGCCATAACCCAAGCAGTCCATACGTCCTTGGAGTTTGCGGGTTCGATCAGGGTTCCTTTGATGTTCGCCTCGACCCCTGGCCTTGGCAGGCCTCCCTGGCTCTTATTGGAGATTGTTTGGACCGTAGGCCGCGAGTCGGACAGGATTGCGATCGTGTCCGAGACCTCCATGCTGAGAGATAGATGCATAACTTCGAGCTCGCCGTCCGCTACCGTGGCCATGTCCCCTAGGAAGCTGCTGTAGGTGGTACTCCTGTCTGCATTTCAGATCTGTACTGTGTACTGCACTGGGCCACTGGCCATCCCCCCTGCATTCCTGTGCCGTCAGTAACCATGTTCTCCAACCTTCGTCCAGGATCTCTGCAGCCCAGTATCCCCGCCGATTCCCCGGTACCTCTCGGGGGTTGGGTCCATAATGTATGTCCTCGGCGATTAGCGAGAAGGACCATGTGTCCTCCCTGTCCCCAACCGAGAGTTCCTGTGGGTCTGGTGAAATCTTGTAGAACGCTTCTGAGATGGGCTGTCTCGTTGGCAGTTGGGGGAGGAGCCGCCGCAACCTCGACGTTGACGATCCAGCCGAGCTTCTCGTGGCTGTCCCCAACGTAGGCCGTGTATTCCAGCCTCCAAATTGATTCCAACTTCAGGGCTATGCCTGGCCTGTTGTATAGCTCGGCGCCCAGGTGAAAATCGTACGGTACGGATGGCCCCAGTGTATAGAGCTCTAATGGGCTGTTGTGATCATGCCGCACTTCGAATTCCCTGGCCTACTAGGACTTTTAGGAGGCTTGCCAGCTCCCAGGCTTCCCTCACCGGTATTTTCATTGCAATATCATCTCCCTGACACCGAAGGACTCGGGAGGAGAGGGGTGAACGTCCAACGTAGCTCTTTTTCCCGATAATCCTGGTGTTGTAGTACTTTCGTACTTATTGCAGATGGATTGCGCCCTTTGCACCTTACGCTTCTTCGCTAGAACCTCGCTCACTTCATGATGGACTATGTTACTTGTACCCCTTGCTGCCTCTGTCTTTGCTCATCCGGGTCATCCCAGTTGCATTTCGATTCAAATACAGCCATTCGACTGTCTGGAACCCAACAGGACTCGAAGATAAACGTTATAATTCAATGGGTTGCTACTTTGAAGACCTGAGCATGAGTTCTTGCTGAGACCGACCCCAGCTTTAGAGCCTGTCGAGCCTAAGTACAATTGGCTGACTGCCGCTCGGGGTTTTTAGACCCTTTCCGGTTACCTGGGAGCCACCGTGTCCCCGCTCACTCTCGCTGCCTTTCCAGGGACCAAAGAGTGTTGACGGGTGAAACTGTGTACGCCTGGGCACGAGCCGGCTCGTGCCCTAGCCTAAAAGTGCAGCTCCTCGGGTTCTCGTCGGATGACGGTGCGTTTTGGTTATGTAGGTCGGGGGAACCGGTCCACATCCGTCTAGCCGGTGCTACATCGAACAGTTTCTTGCCTCGCCCCCGGGGGGACTTGCGCACGGGAGTTGACCTGTTGGTTGCCCCGGCTAGCACTTGCACAAATGGGCCAGTACGTAACCACTGGAAGCTGGGACGTCGGTTGGTTTTGGAACCATGTCTGACACCCTATTCCTCTCTTCGGTTGCAGGTTACCTCTCATCGAACCGACTTGGTTTCAGGGGGAGCAGCTTCCCCAGTTTCTCCCGCGGAGGCACTTCCCATGGCCTTGTTTCTCCGGAGCTTGATGTGTTCGTTGAAGGATAGGCTGCTCTTTTCCAGCATGGAATTCTAATCTGCTTTACTTGTCGGGATCCCCCTTCAGGGCACCCTGTGTTGACAAGTTCGAGTATCATGTTGTGTCCCTTCTTGCCTAGATTGCTCACGGGGAGGGGGTTGATATGGTCGACCTTTTTCCATGCACAGAAGTGGACGAAGAAGGTGATGGAAGTGGACAAAATGGAACGATCAACTTGGTTGAGACCTTCTTCACCAAGTTAGACCCGGGTTGTACATTTCTGATTTCCCTTTGTTCAACAGGGGATGGCAGATGGTGGTGGAGGTATAAATATCTTGGGATTAATTTTGACTGAGTTCACAGACAGGTTTTGCGTCTAATGATAGTGCTTCCTTTCTATCCTCTATTTCGTCAGGGGTTGCCATTCTTAGTATATAGCCAAATGGGGACAGCTGTTCCCAGTCAGGTAGGGTGGAAGAGGAGGAGTTCATAATTGTGGGTGTTGAGCAATCCTCCAGGTGTTTGCAAAGTATATCCCACTTCTTTGAAATTGTGAGTATGATGTGATCATAGAGGTACTGAGATGTCTCGTTTTGTGGGAGGGTATGAGGTTTGGCATCCAGTGACCTTTTGAAGTTCCTGTGTTTTCCTTTTATGAAGGGTGCCTCGTAACGGACCATGAGTCTTGTTTAGGATTCCATAGGCGAGGCTCTTCTGTACAAGGAAATAGACTTTCTGAGTCTATGGGAGTCCTGCTTTCTCGTAGGCCTCTTTCCGACTCTTCTCGATCTACTCTTCAATTGCCTTTAACTTTTTGTTTTGCTGTCGTCCCGCAATAAGGGCATTAAGCTGTTTCTTTGTATCATCATACAACATCTGCAACTCCTCAAACTGTTTCCTCATGGGTGACATCGTTCAGGTCTTTGCAGTATATTTGATTTCTGGGTTGTCCTCGTGGGTTGGCCTTATGGATTGGCCTTATGGATTGGCCTTTTGGGTTGGCCTTGTGGGTTGGCCTTGTGCTCTTAATTGCTATGGGTTAGAAAGCACTGTCTATTGAGCTGACGACCAGTTGAGCAAGCTATCACTGCACGGGCAGTAACGCAGTAAGCAGTAATGGTATGGATATTGAGGGTTGAAGATAAGCGCCGTGTCTCAGTCGTCATCTTTCGATATGTTGGTGATTTTGACAGCAAAGAACTTTCGAGGCCCGACGGTTGGTCTATAATCGATGTTCTCCTGCTGTCATAGATCTAGTTCCATCATCTTATGATCTGGTTGTTGTGGATATCGTTAGACAGATATTGCGTGTGGACATATCACTGGAGGAGTTACTCTCAATTAGTGAGTCAGGAGAGGTAATACTAGAGGAGCCAGTAGTCTATAGTCAGTGGATTGTGAGCCGGTTATTAGAGATGTTGGAAAATACCATATTTCAAGTGGGAGAGGCCGAGTACGAGTAGGGCATCAAATGGCTATGTGGCGGTTTCGATGCAATATCCTCGCACAAAGCACTATAGGGCACATGTCTATTACTACTCAACTATCTATCCGCAGTAATAGACATGATCCAAAAATCGATTTGCTCCTTTGATAGAATTGGTGTCAATTGATGGAGTGGCCTACGGAAGGCTCGAATGGCTTGAGGCATAAGTTGAAGGCAACGTCTCTGCAGAGATCTCGCCTCCCACCTATTGTATGAGTTAGTCTACGAAACACACCGGAAAAGTGATCAATGAAAACCACCTGCCTTCTGGTGCATTGTTCCATAGGCTGATGTGTTCATTCTACAGCAGACTAGGACTTTCCCATGAGTTCAGATTTTGTGCAAGTGGCTCCGTTATAGAGGGCATGTGTTGATTGATCGTATATTAACAATGCTAAACTAGGCACAGAGAAACTATTTACGCCTCGTCATCGTCATTCGTTAGAGCCTATATAAAATCAATCAGCAGAGAAAATGGAATGATTAAAACTTTACATAGATCAAGGGAAATCATTCATCGTGGATCGGAGTTGTAAGGAAGATAGTAGGAGGTGCAGAAACAAAACTGCGCAAACCCAGGCTCCAGAATGGGCACAGACAACATCTCTGTGTGTGCCGAAGTGAAGGGGTTGTGATACCAGCATGTGTGATAGGTCAGCCGGGCTTGGGTTGAGCGTGTGCTTACATATAGCCTAATCAGGATTCAGTGGGAGTTCTGGATATTGCTCATTTTACGCAGGTTAGCTATTTTGCCACACCTTCACGGATTGGACTCAGTGGAGGTTCATTTAGGTAGTGTTGATAGGCTTATCAGTAGGTTAATACCCTATGAGGATGTATTATCATTACCCTGATTACAAAGCTATCTAGTCCTCTCAAGATTAACCAATCACCCCACAAACGGAAGTCGCTGTCACAAACCGAAGACAGTCTCACAACCAGAGGACTTCCACTGGCTTAATTCACTCGTCGAACATCCCACAAACCAAAGACGCTGTCACATATCGAAGACAGTGTACAAACCAGAGGACTACCACTGGCCTAATTCACTCCTCGAACATCCCATAAGCCAAAAGCGATCTCACAAACCAGAACAATGGTGGTAACACGACAGCAGTCCTCCCTCCTCAGAAACCAGAATCAGCAACCTACAACAAACGCAAGCGCTACTGCTTCAACTAAAGCAAAGGCAGCAAAAAGGCAGCCGTCCGCCCGCTCCAGAAAGCATCGTCAGAAACCTACAACCAGGACAAACCTTACCGAGACAGCTGAAACCATTACAGTAAAACCACCGTCGTCCCTTCGAATCAACAATCAGGTTCAGCAACCTGAAAGAAACAATCAGGTTCAGCAACCTGAAACAAACAATCAGGTTGGGCAACCTGAAACAAACACAAACACTTCACGTGACCGTAACACCGGTACACTCAATGACTTCAACCCTTTCTCGCTACAAGTTCTGCAAAGAATGGATCTAAGTAACCAAACCTTGATCAACGTGCTTTACTCGGATGGGCAAGCCGAGATTCCTTCGGCAACAGGACCAGGAATGACTCCCAATAGGCCCCCAGCGGACATGATTAAGCATCCGGATGAAGATGTAAAAGACACGATGGTGTACTATAAGCCATGCAAGCCGAATTCGAACACTCATACATTCTGGAGGATTGAGCTGGGAACGCAGTTGTTTGCACAAATGGAGCCGGAGAAGTTCAATGCGAGCCCGTCCTTGTATTGCTTGCAGGCATTGCCAGAAGGGTATGCACTGTTGGATCTATATTCGCACTCGAAGGCAGGGGTAAGGTTTCTCTAGGGCACCAGTAGGGAGGCGCTGGGTGAAGTGTAGACTGACACTTTGTGGTTGCTAGGATAAACCAACGATCAGAACGTATCTATTCGGCCACCCGAATGGACCCAACGATCAGTACGAGAGCCCACAGGAATTCCTAGCCCACTTAATGTGGCTAGCAGCAGATAGGTACCACAAGAAGGAGAATTGCGGATGTGTAATTTGCAAAGGAAGTGGGCAGTTAGACAAAAGGCCACCAACTCCTCCACCGCAAGTGGCATCTGGTGCGGAGGCAGCTCTCGAACCACCCCTGTCAAGAAGGGATGCGGCTGTAACAGCCATGGCTGCGTTGCAGCTTCTCCAGCAACAACAGGTGCCCGAGAGGGAGACAGTGACAAAAGCTATTCCCTCCGCAACATCCACACCTACCCCGCAGTAACCTTAACCACAACCTCACAGCCGCCACAGCAAGTCTGTAATTCAACCATAGCCGTAGGGTTGCTTTATTGATGGGATAGGGGCCTATATGTTAAACTATCTGCTGGGATATCTGTTGAAAGGTCTATTGGACAATCGGCAGGGCTGGTTGTGGGTTCTGGAATTGAGTCCGCTGGAATTGAGGGGCAACATTGCTTTGGTATCTCGTTACTCATATTCAAGAAAACATTGCTTTAATTTTCGGGGAAATGTTTCTCACGGTTGAGAATGTTAGTTTCTGTAGTATCTTCAAATAACAATAGCTTCATATATAATCGCAATAGGTTGGATTCCGTTGCTTGTGACGTTCCTTGTAGTTTTTGCTTTGTAAGCCACCATAAGACTCTGGCTTAGCGTTTGCCAAGAACAACGACCGCAACCTTCTACAGCACTGCTTGCCATAAGCAGGATTCACAATGGCGGAACAGCAGCGCAGAAACCCTACATGCCACGCTGATACCTGAACCCGTGGAGGGTATGAGGAAGCCGCCACAACTGCGCACAATTCACCGTGGAGGGGCTTAGGGAGGAGAGGGTGTTTTAAGGGTGTTGAGCACAACCCGCGGGGGAGAATTGAAGGCACGGGAGATGTAGAGGAGACCATCGTGCGTCGTTATGCTGCGGGTGACACATGAGGACCTGTTTGACACTCGGGTTGCGCATGTTAGTCCCCCGCTAAAATACCGATTTCAGCATGGATATTGAGACTTCGTTGCTCGCGTACTGGTCAAGTTATTTTCCTGGGATTTGTCTTCCAGAGTACATGGATGTAAGAGCGCGGTTGGGGGTTCTGCAGGGTGGGCGTTGTGAATTTTACATCATCGATTATCATGCCAAATCAGCACTGAAGAGAGAGCATCCAAATAAGTGAAACGAAAAGCTTCGGAAGAGAGGAAACGAGAAAGAAAGCTTCGTAGCCGGCTAAGCGGATTTAAGCTTTTGTTGACACCGGAGAACACCGGAGACTGACAGAAGAAGAAACTTCTTTATTAGTTCCCGTAAGAAATTTAGCAATCGTTGCTGGTGAGTTGGGTCTTTAATTAAGATCAAAAGTGTTTGCTTCCACATCCATACCACCTTCACTGGTATCCAGCTCAAATTCAACTTCGACCTCAAATTGTACCTGAAGTTCCTTGCATTTGCCTTTTTTCGGACCCGTGCGTGCACGTGCCTCCAGTCGATTATTGCGATCTTCCATCAACTCCTGCATACACATATATCTAAACCCTAGGTTCGTATAAACCAGTCTTAATGTATTTGTAGAGTTCGTGACCTCGCAACTCCCCCCATAGACAACAGACTGGTTGCTACGAGGCCTTCCGGTTTTAATTCTAGAATCGGCTACTCACTCACAATATATTATATCGTGTAGCGCCAACAATCTTTAATGTGCGATTGTTTGCAGCTCCCGCTTATTGATTGGTGCTGTTAGATGGTGTGCTTCTTTGGGCACGAGACTAGCTTCTTTCCACTCTGTTGTCACATTCTGCTCCATCTTTAGGTCGTTATCAAGGTCGCAGAGGCAGTTGCAGGGTAGCGGATGTGATAGCTGCTGTGGGGGAGAGCGCAGGGAAAGGCGGTGTAGACAGTGGCATAGCGGGCATCGAGATGGTGGAGGCGGAGGTGAGAGCGGGTGAAGAAAGCGGAGGCGGAGGAGACAGCGGAGATGGAGGGGATAGCGGTGAGATAGTGGAGGCGCGGGGGCGGTGGAGATAGCGGAGCTGGCGATAGTGGGGAGGTGTTGATAGCGGAGATGAGATAGCAGAGGCGGTCAGCGTACGAGATAGGGAGATTGCGATAGCGGAGGCACAGCTCGGGAAGCTAGTTGCCGGGACTGTGCAGATTAGCGGAGGCGGACATATACTTTTCTATCACTTGATCTCCTGGAGAAAAAACTAACTTCACTACCTCTCTCCATCTCGCACCACGACCGCCACCGCCGCCTCCACCATCACCACCGCCTCCCTCAGCTATCTCTACTACCTCTACTACCTCTGCCGCAGTGCCCTCTTCTACCTCTGGACATGCGGGAATACGAGTCTTGTTGTGCCCGCCTTCCCCCCACTGTTATAAAATGAATTAGGGAACATCCCACGAATATAGTACATCGCGGCAAATGAAAAGAAGAACCCACCTCGAATGCCCCGTCACACAGGCATGAAGGTGTGATCCACCTCGCTGGTGATATGATTTATTTTAGAGTTGGATGTATAACCGCCTGTGCAGTAACCGCAACCATCACACAATTCGAATATTAATAGAAAGAATAAACCACAACTCCCAACATCAATAAAAGGTAGCTCCTACAATGGAGAATTCAGAACTTGGTGGGCAGGCTGTGACCGGAATCTAGCCTTTTCTCCGCTGCGCAATAAGCGTACAATCAATGAGCGCGCATGACGTTTGTCCGCCGTCCAGTTGATATATAGAACATTCGATATTTTGCGGTGATGATATTTGCCTTCATATTGCAATCCTCAAGCCAATCCTTCCAACATCGCCAAAAGACCATTTGTAGTTGACGTTCAGGGTGATCCTTTCAATTCCTATGTTATGATTAACATTGCCCTAGATATATACACCTGTGCAGAAATGGAAGCGACCCCACCAGTAACAGCTGCTGAGAGACCTTCAGTTTCTCTCGAATAAGCCAGAGACTTGTGTGATATTTGCGTGCTTCTGATACTGAATTTGTGCGAATAGGCCAGGGTCGATCTGAATATTCACGTGGTTAGCACTACGATCCGGGGAGTGTTTCTTAGAAAAATATGCCACTGGGCGGAGGATACCATCATTGTCATATTAGGATAAAATGTCTGCGGGAGACGGAGTCGGTCGAAATGGCTAGAATGGGGGAACTAAGCGCAAAGCTTTCTTTAGTACTTCTGGGCTGCGGTGTTCCAATAGAACCGTTGGTCCTTCTTCGTCAATGATGAAAGGGGTGCCATTATCTTCGAGTATCCCAATATAAAACGCCGGTAGAAATTTGCGAATCCTTGGAATGCTTGCACGTCTCTGAGGTTTGTTGAACAGAATTGCCACTTGGTAAACTCTGTTTACATGACTGTTCTGCCCTTGTTAACCAATCTTAATGGAGTACGCCTTGATGGGGTTCTGGCCTGCCCCGGAATGGAAAATTGAAATTCCTCCAGTAGCCAGATCATGGGTTGGCCTCCCCGGGAATGAAATAACCAAATGTAGTAATTTAGTGATGGTACATGGAAGGTGAAAATATATTAGAGCTAGCGAATATGAATTGCACTCAATAATAAAATATTACTCTGCTTATCCCCGGGAGGTCAGACGTTTCCTCTCCCTCTGCTTGACTCAACCAATTCTCCCCTCCCATTAAGCCAACAAGCATCCCCGGTAGCATTTGAGCAAACTCTCTTCAGTGTTCGATAGAACTGGACGAGACCTTTAGCTACAGTACTTCCTTTCAGTTCCAAGAACTATATGACCACTAGGAGACCTCAATCCTAACTTATATCCAAGTCTGGGGAGGTAGGGTAAAGATGGGACTGTTATCTTTAGGACAGTGACCTCTGAAAAACCACTGTTACAATGAGACCAATCAAATCCTCCTCAGGTATGTCATTGAAACCCACTCAACTTCCCAGGTTATTCCTTTTCTTCATACACGACTTCAAACTGAAGCAAACATGCCTATTTCAATAAACTAAGGGTTCCCAGATATTTTACTCAGCAAATCACCTTGCTCACGCTTGGAACGATACACATGCACCTAAAGCCAATCCGTGAGCCATACATAGTGGTGAGAAAATCTAATTCCAAATACCGAATACCACCCTTTCCAATATGACTCCTCTATAGGCAGAGTGGCCAAATATTGAGGCCTTGATCTCTAGGTTCCTTTACATCTCAATATTATACGCAACATACCAGAACCGGAGTGAGTTTCCAAGGCCCTGAAGCTCCAGCTGATTTCAGGAGGACCTACTGGAAACCCTCTTGACGTTTGATCCCTTCATCAAGGAACACACTTTTACAATTTTAAATCCAAATATTCACTGCCGTTATTCAAAATCTCATTCATTGTCGTCATCGCTTGCAACAAACTTCCAAAACACCAACACAAATGGACTATCCCCGAACGATGTCCTCGAAGCTCTACAAGCTTTGTTGCAACTTTCCTTTCAATCTTTCCTTTCGAAGCAAACTTACTCACCAACCCATTACCTTTCCCCGAGTTAGGGCTTGGGTTGCTCCTGCCGCCTTCATAAACTCGGCCTCCAAAGCTTACTGCTCAGCAAAACATTCACCGCCAGCTTATCATGGGAATGAGCTACGGTATGCAGCGTCCTCAGGAACATAGGATTCATCTTCAGCAACCTCTACAAAATGAGAAGTATTATCATATCCTCTCTGCAACAGCTCTTTCCCAGTGACACAGCTTCTCTACCGAAGCCAATCACTTTCTCTACATAAACCCAGAATTTTTCCCTGTGAGTTAGGGTTTAGGTTTCTGGAGCGGCCTTCTTACACTGGCCCTCGTCAGTGTCATTACAAATATGAGATCATCTTCAGCAACCTCTGCAAAATCAGAGATATCGCATTAACCACATCCTCCTCATCTACGCTCATCTGAGCCAACAGCACTTTCCAAGAGACACAGCTTTCCCACGAAAGCTAACTCCACTTCCTCGGCATATCCTGCGGGTTAGAAGTTGTTGCTTTCATTATATTTCCAATTTCTTCTCGTCAAGCGATCATGCTAGCGTTTATTCCTATTACTGAAAATAATTGTTGGATTTCACCTTTTTTTTCTATCTCTCGGGCAAGAGAGTGCTGAAAAAAAACTTCGACAGATACGATAAACATCTACTGCCAATCCGTGAGCCATAGTGGTAAGAGTACCCAATTCCATAAACCGAATACCACCCCGTCCAACTTGACTCCCCTATAGCCCGAATGACACATCAATGACATTTGATATCTAGTGTTCTTTCATATACATATCAATATTATTCACAACATGTCAGAACTGGAGTTAGCTTTGGACCTGAATTATCCAGCTGATTTGAAGAGGACCCTCTTGACGTTTAATCCCTACTCCAAGTAACACACCTTTACAATTTTAAATCCAAGAAATATTCCATACACGAACACAAAATGAACGGTATCCCCGAACGATTTCCTCGAAGAAGGAAGGATTTCAACAAGCTTTGCACCTTTCCTTTGGACCTTTCCTTTCCAAGGAAACTCCTAACGGGGTGCCTTCAAAAATCCCAACTTAAGTACTCATAAACCCATTACCTTTCCCAGAGTTAGGGTTTGGGTTTCTCCAGCCGCCTTTATATCCTGGGCCTTCACGGCGTGTGGCTCGCAGGAACACCCATCACTGTACGCTGGCCCTTCGTCAGTGTGATTACAAACATAAGATCATCTTCAGCAACCTCTGAAAGAAAAGAGATATCGCATTAACCACATCCTCCTCATCTACGATCCTCTAAGCCAGATCCAAGAGACACAGCTTCTCCACAAAAGCTAATTCCACTTCCTCTACATACCCTGCGGGTTAGAAGTTGTTGCTTTCATTATATTTCTAATTTCTCGTCAAGCGATCATGCTGGCGTTCCTGTTCATGAAATAATCGTTTGATTTTCACCTTTTAAACTTCTGTGTCGGGAATGGGAGTGGTTAAATGCCTGTTAGGCAAATGAGCGATACCTAATCCGTGAGGCATAGTGGTGAGAATACCCAATTGCAAATACCGAATACCACCCTGACTCCCCTAGCCCGAATGACACACTAATGACGCTTTGATATCTAGTGTTCTTTTATATATCAATGTTATACGCAAAAAGAGTGAGCTTTCAAGGACCTGAATTATCCAGCTGATTTAAAGAGACCCGCCAAAAACTTCTTGAAGTTGGATCCTTCATTCAAATAGTACACTACAGTGCGTATGTTGCTTTGATTTGGAGTGGCTACTTTGCCGGTAATGAGGGATGACTAACTTATGATGGGAGTGTTGGACATTGCATGTTGCAGGTAGTTAGCTCGAATGAATTGGATTGCTTGTATAGGATCTAGCGAAAGAGAAGCACAGATTGGATGGGCGCTGGGAGGTGGAGCGCCGGAGGTGGTAGTAATGATGGTGGGAGTGCACTATGATGTAGATACATACGTCCAAACTGGAGAAGTATTGACAAACAACTACTGACAAACATACCATTCTTTAAGTTTCATTGTACCAGATCCCAGATCTCTCTGAATTTCTCTTCCCTAGGAATTTACATTGACAGTCTGTTACATACAATTATTCAGTAAAGACCTTATTTGCGGATTGAGTTCACGGCATGAATAATGGAGCAACAAATGCCGTACATTACGGTAAAGAAAAATGGATAACACAGAACCTACTTTGAATATCTTATTATTACACCTCCTCGGTTTACAAAAGTTGTATTGTTCACGTGAGAATATATATCAGGCCAAGGCAACTTCAACAGACAAGCTCTTACCCACTTTACAACACCACTTCAACTGTACAACTATAACAATTTTCTTTTTTTTTAAACTCCTATTCGATCCCAGTGAGGAGCCACCCGGAAACACAGATTCAGGGACAAGGCAAGTTAATCTGCCAGAACTATAACAGGGGTCCCCTTAGATTCCCGCTACCATTTTATTTGCGATATAAGCAACCCGAAAGCCCCTCCATGTCTCTACTACGCTCTAGCGCATGATGAAAGCGCAAGATTTCCGGAATTCGGCATAACGAACCTTCCCTTCAAGGGCCACTGGATGACGATGAGATCACCCCCAGAACCGATCATGTCCGGCCCAATGTTACATTGGATGTGATGGGAACGGAGAGCGGGATAATGACAGGCTGATGGATGAAGTGTAGACTCTCAGAATTACACCACCACAAATCCCACCACAAGCCCCACCACAAGCCCCACCACTACCGCAGACCCTAGTTTCAGACTCCAGCACCCAGATCATAACCTGCGACCACCGAAAAACCGGCGGAGACACAGTCCCAGAAACTGGAATCATTCACCCTTACCAAAATCAAGACGACCACCACCACGAAACCCCCCCTCCATCACGGGCCCCACCACCACGAGCCCCACCACCACGCGCCCCACCACCAAGAGCGCCGCCAGCAAGAGCGCCGCCAGCAAGAGCGCCACCAGCAAGAGCGCCACCACCAAAGGGCAAAGGCAAGAATCGGCGAAAGTGACAATACCTCCACCTCCGAATTGTCCCCTCCAGCAAGATATAGGCATGGTCTGGTGCGCCGGTGGGTTGACGAGGACAACGAGAGGACCCAAATTCTTGGTATTCGTGTTTGTTGCAAAGAAGGGTCGGAAAGCTGGCCTCATTGTTGGTGGCAAAGGAGATCGACATTAGACATGGACTCCGCATGAATGGGTAAGAGACTCTGGAGCACCACAGAATACATCTGGGACAGATTATTATTCTCGAATTTTTCTACCAGCGCTTCGGGAATATGAGTTTCACCATCTGCGAGCTTGTTTTGCATATTTGACTGGAGTTTTTCGAAGCGACGGTTTTTGGTTTTTTTCAGCTTTGGGTCAGGCCTCTTGGATGCAAGCTACAAATGACAACACGGGGCCTCTGATTCACTTGACCCCATATCTGTACCTCCTGGCTAACTACTTCCCGTTATTTTATAGTCCTTTTGACTGAGACCACCCAAAACCGTAGTCTGGTTGGCACAATCCCCTTCACAGCCAAAACCACATAACAACGCCGATACGGCCCAACCAACCAACTCACTACCAACAACCTGACACGGACGGTAACAGAAGGAGACATCAAACAGGCTCGAAAGCATAGGGGAGTCAAATTTCAAAGGGATTCGGCATCAGGAGAAGTGGAACCGACACTCTCTCTCAGCCTAAACATGGATGCGAACCGACCGAGGCGCTCAAAAGCAATAGCTCCCTAAAATCAAGATATTGGACTCGAGCACCTACCAGTGCGGTCACCATACACTGGATGGTCGACATTATCACCTTTGACTGTCCAGATTTAACTGTCAAAGAGCCTCCTTAGGCAGCATCAAACATTGAGAGGACCTCGATTGATTCAGGAAGAGGACGGGGACGAGTGAAATGTGGTAGAGGCTCAGCATTTAATACAGACGGCTCAAAGGGCCTTGAGTTGTGTATTATTTTCTGGCCGAGCTTCTTTTTCGAGAAAACAGGATGGGAGACTTATATTTCTCACATAGTTGTGGTTGGGGCTGGCTTCAATCAGGCCTCTCGGGGTCATTTGGCATCAGCCGGTTAATGACAGCACGGGGGTTCCGTCCTAATTGAGCTGTTTTTCTTTCTAACGCTTGCCTGTAGGCAATTTTGATTTTTTTTTGTCCTGAATTTGTTATGCCGGTTGGTACTTTGTTTGTTAAATAGCTTCGCGGTACATAGTCGCGGTACATAGTCGCTGTAACTGGCAGATTGACTTGCCATGTCCTGAATCTCATCATTGTACGTACCCCTTACTGGGATCGCTTGTGAATAATAAGGGTATTCAAACCTAATTCTTAACGCCGTTTAAATCGTTATAATCGACGTTGTCCGAAAACCGTTTCGATCGCTCGGGCGCCTTAATTTTTAACGACCTAAACCACGTTAAAGATGTTTATAACGGCTTAAACGGCAACCAGGGCCGTTATTATGATCCCGTTTAAAGATTTTAATTGCCAAGGGAGCCAAGACAGCCTAGTCAGATAGAGTTAGTGCCAACCCTACCGTGAATAGAATCTCACAACTAACCGTATCACATACGCCATTCACTTGCCTCGAGTTAGCCAGCGGAAGATCCTAATCGAGTGATTTCTGGAGAGAATCGAACGAGATATGACCCATTTGGCCTATCAGAGTTGCGGGGTTTCATTAGAGAAGCGGCTGCGTGAGACGGCAAACAGGATATACGAGGAAGCTACCAAGAACAATGATGAGATCAGTATCAGTGTCAGGTCAGTGGCGGTAGTCTGACGGTATCCTCGCAAAACTTAGAGAGATCCCTATTCAGCAGTGAGTGGGATGATGAGGATGTATTTCTACATATGCTGTCACCTGGCACACTGCACTAGCGTCCCTAGTCTCATGCCTAATGTCTCGGCAATAGCCGTCTTGGCAAATCCCAATCGTTCACAGTAAACGCCATTATAATCGGCCCGTTTTTGCACCTATTTTAACGGGAAAAAAAAGGGTACTCAAAGCTCAAAAAATCTGAACGTTCAAATCCCCGTTCAAATCCAAATCGTTAAAATTTAGGTTTGAATGTTTTTTTTTTATTTGTATTTTAAAATAAAAAAGCTGACACTCAATTATCGTTTCCTCTGCTTTAACGGAGCTCTGGTACATTAATCCCCAACAACCATACCCCAATGGTTTTGCCATTCTAGCTAAGTTCATTGAGTTCTGGCTCATGATCTCATAGGTGACTAATGACATACACGCCAAACGGCTAGTTTGCAGACTTATTAAGCCTTCTACGCCATGATGCCGAAGTCATGATGGATAGTCGGGTCTAAGAAATGTCAAGAGTGCAAAATTTCATCAGTAAGATATTGCTTTTCTGTAGCAGGCCTATGCTTTCAGTGTCAACCTCAAAACAATTGATTCTTCAACCTTTTATGTTTTAATTAACGAATTACTTCTACGACTATAGTTTGACAGCACAAAAATGGACGCCACACGCAATCTACACGTGTGGATAAACTTTCGGTTTCTTCTTAATAATCCGGCATGTTAAATATTGTTAACTCAGAAACCCCAGTTATGTATATGCTCCTATGCTGATACTGTGCAGTTCTACTATGACCTGTCGAAAGCCGGGCTAAGTGTGCCGCAAGGCTGGTACAACGACTTGGCTTCTTTCCAGACAGGCTGTACCATAGACGACCGTGTTCGCAGGATCACTCTCGAGCTCATGAAAAAGTACGGTCATGAGATTGTGCTCCCTGTGCTGGCCGATCTTCAGGGAAACATGTTTTTGATCGGTACCCGACGCGATTATTCCATTGTAGAGGGAGCTATATATCTGCGGAATTGGGATTGGAACTACGTTGCAGTTGTCACACAACCACAAAGCCTTGCAAAAGTTATCCAAGCGCTGCAGGAGCAAGGGACCAGATCGTTGCATTTTGACGAAATTGAATTTGATGATTAATACTTGATTTTATAATTATTTGTATTATCAGGGTAATAATTTTATTTTTGTTCTACCATCAAAAACTAAGTAAGGATCGGCTGCATAGTAAAGAACGGTAGAATCAGAGTTGGATGCATCCATTTGCAGAGAGCGAAGTCTTCACGATATGCTTCTATATTTAAAACGGCAATGTCTAGGGTATTTGCAGTCGCTGAAATCGATTATCAGATCGGCATTTAGCTCAGTGGGACCCCTGAACTCGCTGCCTTACCTTCAGAAGGATGGCTTTACGTCAGTCATGTCGGCAATTCTAAGCAAAGCTGGTCACCTAATGGAGGAGGGGAATGAGAAACTCAGCGTTGGAGGTCTACCCCCATTACGTTAATTCCGACGGTCGACCTTGGATTGACCAGTACAGCTAAAATAGGCCAGTGGGTAAAGAAGATTGAGGAGTTGAAAGAAGAGGCAGTAGTAGTATATACAGATGAAAGCATGAATGAGGAAGGAAGAGTAGGGGGAGGGTGGTGCTCGGAAGGAGGGGGATCTAAGGGGAGTGTGAGTTTAGGCAGGCTAGCGACGGTCTGGGACGGAGAGATAGCAGGATTGAGGAATGCTCTCGAAAAGTCACCCTCAGATTGGAGACTTGGGGAGCTGGTGCTAGCAGTGAGGAAGAGATAGCAGGAGCTAGGCAAGGGTGCGGTCAGATTAGTCGGAATCCCAGGGAATGAACGCGCGGATATCCTAGCAAAAGCAGGGGCAGAGAATTTAGAGCCGGACAACCCCAGATTACAGAGGGAGGGCTCAGGCAAGAGTGGAAAAGGAAGAGGGAGGCGGAGAGAAAAGTGTTAGGAGCAGGAGGAGGGAGGGTAGTGAAGTGGGAGGGGAAAGCACGAGTTAACTACGTCCACTGCAGGACCGGCAAAGGAAACCTCCAATCCTGGCGGAACAAGCTGGATGATACAGTTGACCCAATGTTCAGAACTTGTGGCCGATATGTGGAGACAGGCAAGCACGTAGCCTTGATGTGTCCATGCGGAGAGGAAATCGGAAGAATGTGGGGGGACTTGGGAGGAGATGGATCATCGGAGAAAGTGGTTGAAAAAGATAAAGAATAGGGGAGAAAAGCGGACGGTGGACTTGGTTGAGACGTTCTTCTCTAACCTTGATCTGACCTAATTGGAGGAGGAGTGGAAGTTGTATTTCCGAATGTCTTTTGTAATTAGGGGAAGGGCCGATATATTCATTACGGGGAAGTGGCCGGCATACTTTAATAGACAACAACAACGACGACAAAAATAACAGCAATAACTCATAACATCTCCCTCCGAGTATAAGCGTCCAATGCTCTTATTCTAAATCAGGACCCTGGGACCCTGGGGCAGACCCTTCACTTCCGCATTCACTACTTCCGTAATTCAGTCTCCTCTTCTAGCTTTCCTCATCTAACCGTCGCCCTCATCTAGCCGCTGCATTCGCTCTCGTCCAGCCGTTGCATTATTTTCCTTGATCAGCCTCGGGACAGGTAGAAAGTTTCTCCGGCCTGGGACAGGTACTTCCTACCTGTCCGGTTATTAGAAAAGTTTCGCATCGAGACTCTAACTGCAACAACAACTACGGCTGGCAACAACAACAGCGAATCCGCAACAACGGCTAGCTACAACAACAACACAGCAAGCCTCTAGTACCTGGCGCAAACTACCAACCAACATGGCAAGTAGAACTGATTAAATCTAGAGAACAATACGCATTTCCAAATGATGCCTACCACCGCCTACAGCAATGCACACAGGATTTGCTATTGTTGTTGGCAGTAGATCGGAAAAGAAAGGGCGGATTGAGTATCTTTGTGTGAACCATGGCAAGCCACGGAATACTAGACAGCTTAAGGAACGAAAGCGAGACACAAAATTCCGAGCCATGGACCACGAGTGGATGTGCTTTATCCCTTTTTAGAAGGTTAATGATGGAACAGATGGAGGGAAAAAGGGATGAGTTTTGACCATGAAGGAGCTAACAAATGTACATCAATGGAAGGTTTAAAATGCAGCAGTATCTATCCAGAACACAAGCTACAGGATATTAATCAAAAGCAGCTGGCAGAGGTAGGAAACTTCCGGTCTGCTGGGAGCAAGTTATAATGAATACCTCTGATTTCAAGGCAGGCATGTAGCCCTGGTCTGTCCGCTTGGGGAGGAGATTGATCGAAATGGGGGAGTTGGGAAGAGATGGATGAGCGGGGGAGGTGGCTCAAGAATGTGAAGGATGGGGGGAAAGAACATATGGTAAACCTCATCGAGACGCTTTTCTCGAACTTGGATTTGGCCTGAAAAACGGACACTGCAGGAGTGCATAAGAGTGGTGGCAGAGGATGTTTAGGGGGTATCCGGTGGTTGGAGGGGATTTTCGGGATGTTTAGGGGTATCCGAATGCATATATGTTCATTTTACTACACATGTTGTAAGCATATATTCGCTATAAGAATAGGGCTCGGCCGCCCGATGACATGCTAGTAACGAAGTTCTACTGTACCGTAGAAGAGGCGATGCAGGCGCTGGAGAGTTCAGGGACAGAGAGAGCTGTAGATCTGATAATCGAATTCAGCGACTGCAATTACCCTTTAATTGTATTCGTCCGAAAGGAAAGTGGCTTCCTGCCACTTTCCTACCTTTTCAACTAGTTTAACTAGTTGAAAAGTCAGGCATTGCTGTTTCATAATACTCAACGATATCGCTCTCTGTGCCAACCCGACTACATGGACCCATATTTGGTCGCTATCGTTCTGTACTAGATAGCCGATCCTTAACTACTCTGTACTTACTTAGTGAAATAATCTGTGGCGCTAAAACCTGTTTTAACGGATTTGAGTAGCCATTGCCTCTTTCGCTTCTACTATATGTACTATGCTAAAGCATTGTTAAGCCAATATAGGTTAGTTAATCAAGTACCCGGCTATACCACAACCAGCCTAGCCTATTATTCAAAGCGATCAGCTCAGAACATCAACCATCCTTCAATATCTCCCCCAGCCACCTTCCTCTGTTTTTTTTAAAAGATACTCATTCTCCTATTCGAGTAAGGGGACTATGAGGAAGGGCGCCACCCTTCCTTTCTTTTTCAAATACTCATTATTCCTATTCAGTCCCAGTAAGGGGACTATGAGGAGTAGTCTGGTTGCACAACCCCAGACTATATGAGGAGCCGCCCGGAAACCCAGGTGGATTCAGAACAAGGCAAGTTATCTGCCAGGTCCGTCGCGCGCAGAAGCAAAACAACAATAAAACCAAAATCATAAAGCGCAGAACCCCCATGTGGCTGATGCCAGGTGACCCCGGGCGCCACCCTTCGAGGGAGTGCGAAGTGGAGGGTCCAAAGCCACCGGGGTTCCGACTGGAAAAGGAGGGTGCCAATAGCCAAAATTCTCTGCTCCTGCCTCTTCGGACCCCTCTCCTCCTCCGCCTCTTTCTCCACTTCCCTTTCTCTAACTATGGGCCCTCGGACAGCCACACCGGATATGGGTGGTTGCTGACATGCTCGGGCTGAACCATCAGCCACAGGAAGAACTTCTGAAATCTCTCAACGTATTTAGGAGAAGTTCACCACGGGTATTGCAATACTGGAGGCCTTCTCACGGTTTTTAGACCAATCCTCTCTCCACCACTTCTTTTTTCTGGGATATGCAGCCAGACATTCCGGATGAGGCCCTCGGCATTTACTGTCCACCGGCAGCAACTCATTTCGAAGGTCAGAGAGTTCAGGCGTTCCTGATGCTCGCTGCTATACATTACAAGTCTTGGATTCCCCCCTAACGCCGAATATGAGTAATGAGTGTTTCTTTTTTAACAAAATAGACGCATCTCGGCTCGGTGGGTTACTGGCCTAGCTGGAGTGCCAAATATATCTCCTGAGCCTAGTCTTGATAGCAGATCAAACGCGGCCATAGCAAGCCCATCCGTGACGCCAATGGGGTCGAGTCGGTATGAAATGGTAGTTAAACCACCAATCCGACTTTTTGTTCCTCAACCACCACCAGGATCATTTTCAGGGCCGCTTTTGAAGGTATAGACCCAATATCCACCACAGATGGCCTCTATGCAATTAACAGTCGAGCATGCCTTTTCTAGCCACTCTTCTGTATCTCCACCCTATACGAACCGTCAGGTGCAACTGTGCAAACTCGGCACACGCGGGTGGGCAGCCAACTCTGAGCCAAGATAGGTGGGATGCTAGATCAAGGCAGGCGGGTATGCTACACAGACGGCACCAGAAGGGCAGGGCACACTGCATCCGCTTTCGTCTCGGAGACAGGAGGAGCAACCCTCCTTCTAAGGGCCACGTGTACTTGGGAGGGGAGTCCGCAGTCTCGGACTTGGAACGACAAGCCATTGCACTAAGACTCCGAGCTCATAAGGACAATATCATGTTAGCCATCTTATTCGATTATCTCCAGTGCTATCAGCAGCTCCAGGGGAGAGCTAGGAGTAGGATCGAATTGAGATGGGAACTACAGTACTCGCCAAGCGGCACCTGAAGGAATATGACTCCTCGATCTCAAGGATCCGCTCCACATCGGCATTAAAGGGAACGAGGAAACCGACAAGCTAGCAGCCTTCGCCTCCGCCGTGGGACAAGTATCCCTGGCTCCCTCAACGGTGACAGAAGGCGCATCAGGCAAGCCTCGAAGCACTCAGAGGCGAAGCCCACACACACAGAGGTTTCAGCGTCCGGAGACCAGAATAGAATCGACAAACCTTCTCATGTTATACATTGCTACAACCTGACAGAGGATCACAGAAGCACTGGCTCCACAAAATCGGGAAATTCGACACAATGGCATGCCAGTCTCGTCATTTCTAAGGAGGCTCGAGCTTTTACCATATATTTTGGCCTTTTCCCCTACCGGGCTCCATCCGGAGCTTTTCCCCGGTCGGGCTCGAGTCGGCTCGGGCTCGTGGCTCGCAGGCCTAACAGCAGCAGCAGCAGCCAGGCCATCATATACAAGACGGTCGACATCACCTTTGACTGCCCAGCTTTTAACAAGCAAAGGGTGGCCCTCGGCAGCATCAAAGACTGGGAGGACCTCGATCGTCCTATATGGAGCCAAGAAGAGGATGGGGACGAATGGGACGCGGTAGAGGCATTCTTCGGTTTCCTCTACAAAGAGCTAGCTCGAAGAGGGGCGCCTTAAGTAGAGGTTTGGAGGAGCGGGCTTCAGCCTGGATTCCCGCTTCACTTGAGTTTATTTACTTTCGAGAATTATTTTTACATATTACGCTGCGGTATTGGTTGGAAGGTCATCTGGCAGTAGCCAGTTACCTAATGACAGCACGAGGCTTCCGTTTCACTTGAGTTTATCTGCTACACTTCTTTTGCTTCCCAAATTTATTTCCCTCGTGGCGTTTGCTAATTGACTCTTGATTTGTCGTCAGAACTTAAAATAATTCCGCCTTCTGGCTCTTAGAGTTTCTTTACTGCGGTACAAAGGCGCCGGGCCTGGCAGATTAACTTGCTTTGTCCTGAATCTACCCTCGTTTCCGGGTGGCTCACCATGGTTCCCTTACTGGGACCATATGAGTAATGAGTTTTAATAGGAAAAAAAATTGCATCTCCGCTGATAACACGAAACTATTACAATTATCTAGTCACTTGAGGGTAATTATAACCCCTCATCCAACTATCTGATCCAATGAGACAGCAACACTAAAACAACGTTAACAGTAACATACCAGCTTGGCTGAGCAATGCCCTCGAAACATCCGCAATCCAAACGTACCCAACCACAGAGACACCAAGAAACCGCGGGCTCTTCATCAAGTAATCTATGGCGCCTTTGTCTTTGGCGATACTTCGTCAGCCACGCAGTTGTACCGAGAGTGATACGCCACGGTCATAAATCTGGGGCTACTCAGGATAGCATTACAGGCGACCTTTCAAGGGTTCTTGTCATGCCGGTCACCTTCCCGTCCTACATTGT
The DNA here is from genome assembly GCA_003788615.2 of Terfezia boudieri ATCC MYA-4762. NCBI lineage: Eukaryota > Fungi > Ascomycota > Pezizomycetes > Pezizales > Pezizaceae > Terfezia > Terfezia boudieri. Next base: position 33,559 of record ML121563.1, on the reverse strand, counting down.
GCACATCCTACCTAAACCGATGCTACCCTCCGAACACCAACCTCGCCTAACTCCAATTTCCTCGCTCATGCTACCATCATGTATACCACTACTGCGTCCCCTCTATAGTCAATCTTTCTCACCCACCGATCTGGTTCAGCGTCCTTAGTTAACCCCAGATCAATGACCGGCACCTCTGTGATCGGGAATTCTCCCTGAGGCTCATCTCATTTTATTATCACCCTCCTCCTTCAGGGGTCCTGTCCGCGAGCGAGCCTGGGATTCAACTCGCTTTCCACTTGCTTTTTTAGAAATGATCTTGAAGTTCTGTTAAGCAGCTCCGCCGTCCTGTGGCCGTTAGACTTGAATGGATCAAGGCACATGTTGGCATCCCTGGCAATGAACGGGCAGACGCTCTAGCGAAAGTGGGGGCGGAGGAGCTATACCCCTCAGAGCCCCTCATCACAGAGGGAGGCCTAAGGCAAGAATGGAGAAGGAGGCGGAAGCAGGAAGAAGAGTAGCACGGCCAGGAAGGGGTAGAGTCGTGAGATGGGGAAGGAAGGCCAGGATCACTGCAGGACTGGGAACAGTGGGAAGGGGAATATTCAATCCTGGCGCGCAAAGCTTGACGATACAATTGATCCCACAAGCCGAACATGTGGCCGGTACGGGGAGACAGACAGGCAGGCACGTAGTACTAGTGTGCCCACGAGGGGAGGAGATCGTCAGGCGGTGGGTTGATGAGAGGGATGGACGTACGGGGGAGGTGGCTCAAGAGAGTAAAGGACAGGAGTGAACAATATACGGTAGACCAGGTTGAGACGTTCTTCTCGAACCTGAATCTAGTAGGGGAGGGGAGGGGTCGTGGTTTTCTTCGGTGTTTAAGGACCGGGGCGTGGCGGCAGAGGCTATGTTTATAACGGGCTAGAGGCTGGTTAGAGGGCGTGGCGGAGGAGGTTGGGTTATTTCTGTTATTTCTTTGGCTCGGGAGGAAGGACGCTTATGTAGCCCGTTGTTCCGTGGGTGTACCGAGTCTTTCGAGGTGAGGGAACAGGGCCATCTCCTATCCTTAGGCTCCATAGACGTACAGACTTCAGAAAAAAACAGAAAAAACGGTGACAAGGGCTGAAGATGCTGTTACTGAATTAAACCTATGTAACCTAATAGGACAAGAGTAATAGGGAGGAAAGGTCCAGCAGTTTCCTCCATTCCAATGTGACCTCGCAAGAAAAATCAGTTCTATGCGGAAACCCCATCTTGTCCAGAATAAGTCTTTGTGATGGGAAAAGGCCTTAGCAGAAAATGTTAGCTATGTCGCAAATCTGGGTCTGGAAATATTCTTACCTCTGGCTGCTCAAACTCTCTCTTAATCTACTACACTCTAGGAGAGGAGAGAGGCAGGGGAAAGGCTTGATAGAGTGAGGAGATGCTTGGATAAGAGGAGAAAGTCTTGAAAGGCTCGATGGACAGGGGAGAAATTCTCAATGGAGAGGAGAAGGGCCTGAAGGTTCGTAAAAAGCCTTAGCAGCGGAGCTTCAGAGCTGGAGGAAACCAAGAGAGAGCCTTGCAGGGGTAGAGAAAAGGAGGATATTCAGGGCGATATCTGGGTCTGAGGAGAACCATCTTGTAGTTGTAGAGCGGAAGCTGTACACAGCCGTCTGGTTGGCTACACAGAGGTCACCATTAGAATTGACAGGATGGACCATTTCTGCGGGGTATCAGCTCATAGAGATTATAGAAACTATATTTATTTTCATCCATCTCGTCATTGTAGGCATGTCTTTCGCCCCTCCCTATGGTAGCTGTAGCTCGGAATGATGTGCAAACTGTGTGTGTTATTAAACTCAAACCCAACACAACACCGACAATTTTTTTTTTTCTCGTACTCATTACTCCTATGACAACACCGTGCAAGACGAGCCCAGTTGGTCGATCTCAACAACCAGAGGGTTCCCAACATCGGGCAAAACAGAATTCGATAAAGGGGAACGGGCAGAACACGACTATCTAATTTTCGTGAGCTTTCGGAGTGAGCTATAAAAGTACCCCAGAGGGTCAAATGTTGCTAAGACTTGAGTTGATCCAATACGGTTGTTGACTTGCGAGGGGGCCAGGCCCTGCGGGAGAACACGGGAGCATATAATTACCCAAGGAAGCGGAGTTGCGGAACAAAAGTCATTTCCCCTTTCTTCTTTGCGAAAACCCTGCATTTGCATATCAGTTCAGATTCAAGTCTAGCTATCTGCTGTGTAACAAATGCCCTCAACCCTTGCCCACCTCACACACCCGTCCCACATCAACCCCCTCCCCAACTCATACCAGGTGTTGATAGCGGCATGAAGCGTACCTTGTATGTCCGAGGCCTGGTTTCCTCCAACGCTTCTCAACACCATCTTCGGGGGCATTCGTACTTCAGCCTTTAGGACTAGCTGAGATCATGATATCGATCGCTGACAATTTGGTCAGTCTCCGGCATATACCTCCATTGATCAGTGTTAAGATCCTCCAACTCGACAACTTCTTGAATACCAACAAGAGACTTAAGATGTACAATACTAGTAGGTGCTTGGTTGGCAGGTTGGGAGGTGCCTATGCGATTGGAGAGTTGATATCTAAGAAATTAAGGTCAATATAAGCAATTTAAGAGGGCGGAGAAGGGTAATATACTTGATGAATCAAGATGTTAGGGAAGAATTGGTTAAAGGGTTGAGGGTCGGGGAAGGGCTAATATATGATAAATTCCATAGTTGGACAAGAGTTGATATCTGGCCAATTGAGATGTCGGCGATATCTAGTAAATTGAGAGGTTGAACACTGAGATTATACGTGTTATTTGAAAGAAGGATCTAACTTCGAGTAGTTTTTGGCGGGTCCTCTTGGAATCATCTGGTAGATTCCCTTAGAAGCTCACTCTGGTGCTGTCTTGTTGCGTATAACATTGATGTGTAAAGGAACCCTAGATACCGAAGGCTCATTAGTGGGTCATTCGGGCTATTAGGGAAGGGTGGTATTCGGATTTGAAATTGGGTATTCTCACCACTATGGCTGACGGGTTGGCAGTAGATAATTATCGCTCATTGCACATAACAGGGATTTAGTTATCCAACGATTATTTTAGAATAGGAATATAAGCCAGCACGATGGCTTGACGAGAAGAAATTGGAAATATAATGAAAGCAACAACCCAAACCCTAACTCTCAGAGAAAGGTTATGGGTTTAAGCAGAGAGTGTTGAAGATGAATCCTATGTTTGTAAGGACGCTGCACAGCAGATGACGAAGGGGCCGCGTACCCATTTCCAAGATAAGCTGGCGGTGAGTGTTTTGCTGGCAGTACGCCTTTGAGGCCCAGGACATGAAGGCGGCAGGAGAACCCCAACCCTAACTCAGGGAAAGGTAATGGGTTTGTAACTTGGGATTTGAAGGCACCCCGTTAGGGGTATCCTTAGAAAGGAAAGATCGAGAGGAACGGTGCAGCTTGTCGAGCTTCGAGGATATCGTTCAGGGATAGTTCATTTTGTGTTGATGTTTTGGAATTTGTTGAAAGCGATGACAGCAATGAATAAGATCTTGAACAGCGGCAGTGCTGTTCTGGTATGGAATATTTGGATTTAAAACTGTAAACGTGTGTTACTTGATGAAAGGATCGAACGTCAAGAGGGTTTCCAGTGCGTCCTCTTCAATCAGCTGGATGATTCAAGTCCTTCGAAGCTAACTCCATTCCTATCATGTTGCGTATTACATAAATAAATAAAAGAACACTATGCATCAAAGCGTCATTAGTTGTTATTCGGGCTATAAAGTGGTCATATTGGACAGGGTGGTATTCGTATTTGGAATTAGATATACGCACCACTATGGATCACGGATATGCAATGGGTGGGTATCGCTCATTTGCCTTTAACAGGCATTGAACCACTCTCATGCCCGAAAAGAGGTTAGAAAAGGTCAAAATTAAGGATTATTTCCAGAACAGGAATAAACCCAGCACGGCTTGACGAGAAGAAATTGGAAATATAATGAAAGCAACAACTTCTAACCCGCAAGATATGCAGGGGAAGTGGATTTAGCTCCCGTGGATCCCTTGGGAAACGTTGTTGGCTCAGGGGAGCGTAGATGAAGGATGTGGTTGATGCAATATCTCTTATTTTGCAGAGGTTGCTGAAGATAAGCTATGTTTGTGACACTGACGGAGGGCTAGCGTACAGTGATGCGTGTTCGTGCGAGCCTTGCACCTTGGAGGCCCAGGCAGGATATGAAGGCCACTGTAGAAACCCAAACCCTAACTCACAGGGAAGGGTAATGGGTTTTTTGTAAATTGAGATTTGTAGGCACCCCGTTAAGGGTTTCCTTCGAAAGGAAAGGTCCAAAGGAAAGGTGCAAAGCTTGTCGAGCTTCGACGAAATCGTTCGGGGTTACTCCATTTAGTGTTGGGGTTTTGGAGATTTATTGCCAGTGTTGACGACAGTGTATGAGATCTTTGATAGCGGGAAGTAGCTGTTTCCCAAAGTTCTGCTCGTGAATTTGAATATTTCGTGGATTCAATATTGTAACGTGTATTTCTTGAAGATTGGCTCAACTAGTGGGTTTCCAGAAATCAGCTGGATTTTTCAGGTCCTTCGAAGCTAACTCCAGTTCTGTCATGCTGAGTATAACATTGATATATAAAAGAACCCTAGATATGAGAGCCTCATTAGTGGCCACTCTGCATATAGGGAAGTCATATTGGACAGTGTGGTATTCGTAGGTATTCTCACCACTATAGCTCAGGGATTGCCTTAAGGTAAATGTGTATCGTTCGTTTGCCAATAAAATGAATTTAAAGCGTGAGGAAGATGATTTGCTGAGTGAAACTTCTGGGAAGCGGTCATAAGCTTGCCTCATTTGGGGGACGTGTTTCAATGAAGGAGAAATTTGTGAAGTGAAGTGTGTGTTTTAAAAGACATTTTTAGTTGATCTCAATGTAACCGTGGTTTTTTTTCAGAGATTATTGCCCAAAAAAGCAGCCCCATCTTCAACCCACCTCCGCCGCAATGACCCAGCTTGGATAAGCTTAAAGATTGAGGCCTCCTAATAATTGATCATGAGTGACTAGAACTTCTTCTGCCCTTCCCAGAGGGGTTAACTCTAGTCTCATGCCAAGACTCTGCATGCTGAGAAGACCTGCTCTGCGTTGTAACCCTGCAAGCAAATCCTGCTGACACAAACAACCTTTTGCAACCGAAAGGGGGTAGCTAGTGTCTCACCCATCGTAGAGGCTTTCTTTACATGCTACAGGGGCTGTGTGCTGTCAAGTTGAAGGGACGCAGTACCTCACCACCCACACCCACAAACAACTTCGACGCAAGCACGAGCGGTAGCCTTTTGCATGTCGCCCCAAATAAGTACAAAACCCAGTCTGAAGTACCTCTAAACCCGCACCACCCCCTACCCACAAAACAACCGCCGGCGGCAGCACCACCTCGGAACCACTCCCCTACCCACAAGAAACCTGCGGCGGTGGTACCACCCCAGACTCTCCGAAGAATCCGACATCGAGGTGAGCACGAGGTCTTGCATGCTGTCCCACGTAAGTACAAACCCAGCCTGAAGGGCAAAGGCAAAGAGTCGACGGCGGCGGTATCTCCCACCCCACACTACCCTCTACCCACAAACAACCGCCGAACCACCCCGAACCACTCCCTTACTCACAAGCTGCGGCGGCGGCACCACCCCCGAGCCACCCCCCTCGGCGGCAGCACCCCCAAACCCTCCGAAGAGTCCGATATCGACACAACCACGAGCAGTAGTTTTGCATGCTTCCCTAGATAAGTACAAGTCCGGTCTGAAGGGCAAGGGAAAAGAGTCGGCGAAAGCGGCAGTACCTCCATCCCCGAAGCACCCCCCTCCCGGCGGCGGGGCACCCCCAAACCCTCCCAGGATCCCGACATCGACGCGAGCACGAATTAATCTTGGATGCTGCCCCAACTAAGTACAAGCCCGGTCTGATGCGCCGCTGGATCAAAGAAGACCACAAGAGTGCCAAAATTGTGGGTGGCGGATTGTGCGCTGTAACCATCGATGTCGTTTTCGTATCCGTCGAGGGACTGGCATTCGGGTCCTTAGTTGCGGGTTTCGCCGATGCATTTTCCCCGGGTTGTCCTTTCTCTTTCCTTTGCCTGGCATCTCGTAGATTGGCACGGAGGTCGTTGCTTTGCGGCTCCGCAGTGTTGGCCAATCGACCGGGTGGTGTGAGGGTTATCTCGGTTGAGTTCGTTGTTGGTGCAGGTGTGTCAGTTACTAGTATCTGCGTGGTGTTGGACTTGGCGTAGCAGCGGGAATGCCTTGTGGCTCAGCACAGCAGTCCCGTGAATATTGGGTATATTGCATCCCTAAGTGGCTCTTTCCGCCAGGCACACCGAGGTCACAAGGTGTAAATAGAATATACTGTACAACCGAGTATGGAGGCCTCACTTTTTTGTTTTCTTTTATTTTTTTTTCGAAATACTTATTTACAGAAAACTACCGTTACCAGGATACCCGATATAAGCATGTATTCGTTATAGACATACACGGTCTGGTTCAATACACCAGCATGCCATTTCTCGCTTAGTTACATACATTGTAACGCTAGCAGGGGTTTTATCGATAAGAAATCCAAACGGCAATATTCCAGATATCTTGTCTACGAAACCTACGTGCAGTATGTCAACTCCACCACCAGAGCCAACCTCGAAATACCTTGAAGACGACTTCATGACAGCAGTATTTGGTTCTTCCCAGGCCAGCATAATTCCAGAGATGTCGGAGGTAGATATATTTTTGGAGGAAAAGGTTGAATTACCACAGGTTGATCCAATTGAATGGTGGCGCACTTATCAGTCTCAATTTCCCAACCTTAGTCATATGGCTCGGGATTATCTTGCTATTCCTGCTACTAGTGTACCTTCTGAATGTTGTTTTTCTATTGCAGGGAATGTATTAACTAAGCGGAGAAGTGCCATGACAGAGGGAATGGCTGATGCGATCATGTGTTACAAGTTGGGGTATAATGAGTTCACACCACAAAATATGGTTTTAGAGCGAGGGATAGCGGAAGAGGGAATAGAAGAGAATATTGATATTGAAGAGAAAGATGATGATGACTAAATAGCTAGCTAGCGAGTTCAAAATCAATTATACCAGGTGTACCCATCTCGTGCACTGTAATGCCCTGATCTGTTGCTATGGTACATAGAATTCCTTTAGTAAGACTCTTCTAGAACCTCAGCCAATCTGTTAGAAGATTCCCGCAGTTTCAAATGAAGGTTTTTGAAGCTTTTTTTCTCCAATTCCTATTGATGCTTGAAGTTTTGTTTCTCCAGTTCGAGGTCTTTTTTCTCCATTTCGTGTTGACGCTGAAGTTGTTCAATTTTTCTTCTGAGGTCTTCTTTCTCCAGTTCGTATTGATGCTTGAGGTCTTGTTTTTCCAGTTCGAGGTCTTCTTTCTCCAGTTCGTGTTGATGCTCGAAGTTATTTTGCTCCGGTATGAGCAGAGCGAGCCTTTCTTCAATCTGATTGGCAGCTGTTATTATTCACCTATCATAGAGCTGGAGTATCGAGCCGTAGGTATCATCCTCCTGCAGTTACGTACCTGCGTCAATATCTCCGTCAACTGTTTCTCATTTCTCGGATTACTGACACTACACGCAGCAACTAAATAAACATCACTGCCATGTTAGCCACCAGACGATTGGAGATGGGGAACAACAATACAAACTTACACAGTTGGCATGTTTCCTTCAAGAGTCGTCTGTTAAAGAATTGCTGGCTGAGGTAGGTGTTGGGGGATGGTTGGGATGGTCCTAGAAATTTCTCTGACTCTGAAACAATCGGGGATATGCCTTCGGCACAATCTTCATGCACAGATGGTAATGTTACTTGGTCTATGCCAGTAATTCCAGTGAGCCCGGCTGCCGAAAGTCTAGTAGTGATATCTGCAATATCGCTGGAGTTGAGGCCAGTTCGCTTCCCATTTGGAGTAGAGCATTTCGAGGACCCATCTGACAGCGATGTAGGTAATGTTCGTAATAACTCATCCTGGGGTGGTGCACCTCCCATCTTGAGGAATCGGCTGTAGTTTTCGTGAATAAAGTGAATAAAGCACAACTCTAAAGGCGGAAAATATGGCAGTTGTGAACTGTGGTTGTTATTGTTGTTTTTTGGTGTACTTGGAAATTGTTATAAATGAGAATGTTGTGAGTCATTGGGAGCCCCACTGCAAGACCATGATGTTTCTATGATGTCGATGTCGGTTGATTGCGAGGCTATGATGTGAGTGGTGTGAAGTGATGATGAAGTGATGATGTACGTGGATTGCAATGGAAATTTCACGAGCTGATAATGGCCTCTTCTACTACTTTTAAAACACACTACTCCTCCTCCCATCAATTCATCGCTCACGTCCATATACTTCCATTTCTAACTCCATCACGTTTAAAAGTGCCATTAAAATAGTCTCGTGCCCAGACCCTCTGTTAGGAGGCATTAAAGGTGCCAAGATTGCAATCTACGTAGTTAGAGGGGCTAGTGCAAGCCAGACTAAACTAGTCTATAAAGTCCTTCCGTATATATGCTCAATATCCAAGTTAAGCCAACAAATGTGCGAATGGTTTCACGGATCAAAAAGTGTTTATGAGTACAAACTTGCAAATCCTCAAGGAAAGGGATTCTGCCATTTAGTATAGTATACACCAGAGTTGATTGGAAAGAGGTGAAAATATCTACACAGCAATATTTAGCGGTTCATTGCTACATTTGTATCTTCTACACATAGTCTGTGGCATCAAGAAATAACACTGCATCGCTAGCATATCAATGGTCCTCGTAGTAAATGTATATGTTCTGATCCCAGTCCATTCGGGTATAGACCGGTGCATTCTGGAATTCAAACTTAGGTAGTCTGCAAAATTTTCTTCATTAGTGTTCAACGAAACATACCGCGACATTCCCGCTCTTAACGTTATGTCAGTTGCGCAAGATAATGGCGGTATTGATTTTGATCAGTTTCAGTTCCCTTGGTTCCGCTGCTTGTCGAACAAAGTTTGTATAGTAGACGTCGATTGACCTTTGAGAAGTAATTCCCTAAAATTAAATTCAAGTACATGGTGACTAACAAGGAGTCAAAGGGAGGAGCCACCCGGAATCCGGGTGGATTCAGGCACAAGGCAAGTTAATATGCCAGGTCCGACGCTTCCCAGATATATATACAGTAAATTATTTGCGACCGCCCCTGCAAATATATATGGGGGTCCTCGCATACATGAGACGGTTCCGTTCCCTCATCTTAGAAGACTCTGGTTCACCCACGGAACAAAGAGCTACATAAACGTCCCGCCTCCCAAGCCAAAGAAAACAAAAGAGAAATAACCCCTTCATTCCCAGCCACGCCCCTATCCGGCGCTTCCCCAAAGTAATAAATCACGGCTTCCGCCGCACCGGCCCTCCCCTAGACAAAAAACCCCTATGCCTCCTCTGCAGACTCAAGGTAGATCAAGGTTGGGGGAGGAAGTTTCAACCCATTCCACCGTATATTCTTACCCCCGTCTTTCACTTTCTTCGCCCACTTCTCCCGCTCGACCATCTCCTCCCAGCTGCTCTACCTCCTCCTAATATGAACACACCGGGGATATTAGCATTCCTAGCATGCTTGCGTATATGTAATATACGATAGTCCAGTTCGGTTCCTTGATGCAACGATGGTTGTTATTATGTATATGTTGAGTTGAAAGAACCTACCCGCATCAAAAGGCTGCTGGGAACCTACACCAATTCTTCCCAACACTTTTTTTTTTTTTCCTTTTTTATGAGACGGTCCCCTTCCCTCATCTTAGAACGAGTCGTACACCCACGGAACAACGGGCTGCATAGATGCCCTGCCTCCCGATCCAAAGAAATCCTCCGCCACGCCTGCTATCTGGCTTTCCCCTTGGCAGAATAAAATTTACAACATCTACTGCTACACTTGATCACGGCCTTCCCCTTCCGACGAGCCCACTGCTCAAACCAGGCCAAGGTTGGAGAAGAAAGTCTCCACCAGATCAATAGCGGTTTCTTTCTCCCCCTCCCTTACCTTCCTGAGCCACTTCCCCCGCTCGTCCATCTCCTCCCAACTCCCCCACCTCCTACCGATTTCTTCCCAACGTGGACACACAAAGGCGGCATGCCTGCCTGTCTCCACCGACTCCACGTACCGGCCACACGTACGGCATGTGGGGTCAACTGTGTCGTCCAGCTTTGCCCGCCAGGATTGAAGGTTGCCCTTCCCTGTACGGCAGTGGACGCAGTTTATCCATGCCCTTCTTCCCCATCTCACCACCCTACCAATCCCTGCCCCCGTCACCATCCTTTCTGCTTCCCGCATTTTATTCCATTCCTGCCTAAGGCCCCCCTCCGTGTCTGGGGCTCTTTTGGGTAAGGGTCCTCCACTCCTTTCTTCGCCAGGAGATCTGCGCGCTCATTGCCTGGGATGCCGACGTGTGCCTTCACCCAGCCGAGCCTAATTGTCCCAGGCCCCAGCCTCTCCTATCTTTCTCTGATTACCTCACTCGGGACTAGAGTGGTGGTCATGAGGGTTGTTCTGGAATGGAGAAAAAGGAGTGCCAAATATACACAGTATAGAGATGGTTCTGGCTCAGGGATGTGAGCTGCGGCGAGCTTGGTTGCAGGAAAGGAGTGGCAGCCTGAGTCCGCTGCCGGACCTAGGGGATATGTGGGCAGCAGAGGAGGAGCCAATGTAAGTGGAACCTTTGATCTTTTGATTAGGAATTTCTGTTGGCTTACAAGTACTAGGATAGTCCCTCCCTTATATCCCAATTAATCCTCTTGCGATTACTGGTACACTCCTCACACCTGTAAAGGTATTATTAGCAAAGCCGTCAACACTTGATTATACCATCAAGAATAGACCAAGCCAAGGGGCCTTTCCATTTAACCATCTACCATCATGCTCTAGAATTACTGCTTTTTTTGTCAGCTATACAATCTACTTTATCATTTGGCTCATTCTCATGATAATAGACTGGAACCTTATCTCAATCGTGAATTGGAAGTAAACCACTGAGCTCGTGATCAATACGGAACGAATTGACAAGCCATCTGCCAGCCAAAGGCTACCGGCAGTGGCACAGCCAAGCGCATCGCCCCGGCTAAGTAACATCTGTATTTAATATTTATAGCAGTTTCCAAGTACACCAAAAAACAACAATAACAACCACCATTCACAACTGCTATATTTTCCGCCTTTAGAGTTGTGCTTTATTCACTTTATTCACAAAAAACTACAGCCGATTCCTCAAGATGGGAGGTGCACCACCCCCAGGATGAGTTATCACAAACATTACCTACATCAGCCAGGCTCACTGGAATTACTGGCATAGACCAAGCAACATTGCCACCTGTGGATGAAGATTGTGCCGAAGGCATATCCCCGATTATTTCAGAGAAATTTCTAGGACCATCCCCCAACACCTACCCCAGCCAGCGATTCTTTGACCGACGACTCTTGAAGCAAACATGCCAGCTGGGTAAGTTTGTATTATTGTTCCCCATCTCCAATCGCCTGGTGGCTAACATGGCAGTCTTGTTTATTTATTTGCTGCGGGTACTGTCAGTAATCCGAGAAATGAGAAACAGTTGACGGAGATATTGACTCAGGTAAGTAACTGCAGGAGGGATGATACCTACGGCTCGATACTCCAACTCTATAATAGGTGAATACTAACAGTTGCCAATCAGATTGAAGAAAGGCACGTTCTGCTCATGTCCATACAGAAAAATAACTTCGAGCATCAACACGAACTGGAGAAAAAAGACCTCAGAAGCAAAATTGAAAAACTCAGCATCAATTGAAAAACTTCAGCTTCAACACGAACTGGAGAAAAAAGACCTCGAACTGGAGAAAAAAGACTTCGAAAACCTTCAGTTGCAACTGCGGGCATCTAACAGATGGACTGAGATTCTACAAGAGTCTGTTTACGAGTGGAACTCTATGTACCATAGCAACAGATCAGGGCATTACAGTGCACGAGGTGGATTGGTATCCCGGGCATTGTCTTGGGACAAGGATCCTCCCACGATCCCACTCTCAAGCCTAGTAATAGGTTAACGGCGAAAGAGAAAGAGGGCCTCCAAGCTCACTTATCCAAGGTATCATTGCACAAAAATACCCCAGAGATGATGTGCTACCCAGCACTTTTTTATTTTTATTTTTTAAAATACTCATTACTCCTATTCAATCCCAGTAAGGGGACTATGAGGAGCCCCCCGGAAACCCGGGAGGATTCAGAAGAAGGCAAGTTAATCTGCCAGCTCCACCGCGCGCGAAAAATCAGAGTAAAAGTGAACAAAACGCAGGACCCCCATGCTGTCATTAACTCGGATGACCCTGGAAGGCCTGACTGAAGTCTGCTTCTCGCAACATATACTGTAATCAACAAGAGGTAGCAAGTGCCGTAGGAGATCGCTGTCTCAAAAGAAAAGGAAGTGATAAAATGAGAATCGTTAAAGCTGTCCAATAATCGCTGCCTCGAAACTTTCAAACAAAATGTCCAAGCCCCCATGCTGTCATTAACCGGCTATATGCCAGATGACCTCGAGAGGCCTGACTGAGGCTTGCACGAAAACCCCGCTTCCCAATAGATGTGTGTCGTAACTCACCCTCGCCCAGAGAGCTTCTGGTACACGAAGCCAAAGAAAACCTCTACCGCGTCCCATTCTTCCTCGCCCTCCTCTCTGATCCATAATAATAATAATAATGATTCCATATCGGTCGGTCGAGATCCTCCCAATCTTTTGCGTTGCCTAGTGTTTGTCTTTGGTTGTGGAGGAGAGGGCATTCGAAGGTGAGGTGGTGTCCATTTTCCATATCATGTCCGCATCGGCATGAGCTTGTGTCTGACTTGCCGATTTTGTGGAGCCAGCTTTTTTGAGGGCCTCGATCCGTCCGAAGCCACGTATATGCTGATAATGCATGGCGATTCCAATCGCTCCTCCTTACGCCGAACCCGGGGTCCGTTCTGGCTTTGGCGCGGATGGCTTTAGAGGTCTGTCTTATCCCTCCTGCCGTTACAGTGGGTTCTTGGATAGTGAATTGTCCTCGTGCGGATGCAAATGCGGCTAGCTCGTCAGCCTCCTCGTTCCCTTTGATGCCGATGTGGGACCGGACCCAGGAGATTGATGTGTCATGGTGGTTGGGTTGGCGTTCTGCTAGGAGGTCTCCTAATTCTAACTCGATGCTGCTCCTTGGTGGTGTCAAGCCTTGTGATAATTTCATGGCTGTTGAGATGGCAGAAGTTGAGTCGGAGAGGATCGCGACCATGGGTGAGTCTCTGTGTGCTTTTAGGGCTAGGACTATGGCCTCCCTCTCCCCATCAGCTACTGTGGCCTCTTCGCCCAGGTATGAATATGATCTTAGCGTTGGATTTCCTCTCCTGTCTTCCGATGTCATTGCTGATGCAGAATGACCTTGTCTTCCCGTGCCGTCTGTATAGCATACTCGCCAGCCGTCATCTAATAGCCTTCCTATTTTGGCTGCCCATCCACCTTTGGCATTGATATATGGGTCCGCTGGATCGTATAGGATGTCAAGTGTGAGAGCGCTGGGTTTGAAGTAGTTGCAATCACCGAAGCTTAGATTGGTTGACTCGAAGGCTGTGGAGGCTTGGAAGGCACTGCTTATAGTGTTGCAGTGGGACGGCGATACCATCTCTCTTATGTGTGCGTTTCCGGTTTGGACAGCTCGCGCTACCCTGCAGGTACGGAGATCAGAGAGCTTGTTTTCCAGAGGTTCGATGTTGGCGATCATATTGAGCTTATCTTTCGAGCTCCCATGGTAAGCTCCGCATATCTTGCGTAGCGCGAGGTATTCTAGATGCTCCATTTGGGAGATATTGACCTCCCTCCCACTCAAAGTTTTGCCCCCCATAGGAAGATTGGACGAACCAGGCCTGTGTACATTGCTCTTAGGGCTCGCGGCGACATGCCTTTGTTCCTATTGCCTAAACGGAGAAGGACCTCCATAGCTGCCTTGGCTTTGTCTGTTCTAGCCGAAATATGCGTCCTGAATTGAAGTTTATTGTCGACAATGATTCCGAGTGTTTTGATGTGTGCGTTATGATGGCCTCCGAAGTCGAGCCTGGCGTTCTTAGAGGTGTCCCATTCCAAAATGTCCTCCTCCGCAGCTTTGATGAGGGATGTGTCGACTTGGTTCACCACCATATTGTGCTCTGATTTTGTGTAGTTGGAGGATGTGATGACAAGAGGGTTGACATCGTCAGCATAGCTGTATAAGAAAATCTGGGGTGGAGGAAGGATCCTATTTTTCCTGAGTGAGTAAGGCCTTGGGATGTGTATTTTGTTGCAGAGGGCGGTGGCGCGTGTCAAGGTCCAGGAAATGTAGATTAGGAAGATCACTGGGCTTAATGGGCTGCCTTGTGGAGTGCCTTTGTCCAAGGCGCCTTTCCCTCTGATGGAGTTGTCCCAAATGATGTCGAAGGATCTGGGTGATAGGAAGGAGTGAACGAACTTTAAGGGATAGAGGTAGCTACTCTCGCTGTCAAGAAGAATCGGAAAAAGCAATAATACACTCTCTTGGCTTGGGTTTTTGTGCATACGAGTTCTCCTGGTGCGATGCATAGTCTATAGTGAGCGGTCCTTTTCCCGCCGCCATTATTGTCTCCCCACTATACTCATTTGTGGCGCTCAGAACCCGGTCACACAGTGTATGTTCTCTCCGCTAGGACGAGAAGTACCTTTATACCGGGTAAATTATCGACTTCGACTGCGCGTTCCAGCTTCCTTTCCCTATCCAGCAAGGCACAATGGACAGCCTACGCTGGTGGACACAGTTTGCTGGATATTCAGTGAAACTACTGTCTGTATAACTACAACTGTACGTCTGTGGAGGGTATTGTGTGTGAGATTATTTTGTATATATAGCGCTCATTCTTATCATATACACTGGAGCTCAAGTAGGTCGAGGTCCCATGCTATCATTAACAGGCTTTCCCCGATATCGCAGTCAGTCACTTTGTTTGGACATTCGGCCCTTGAGTTTTATTATATTGTGGTGATTAACTTGTTTTGTCCCTGCATCTCTACAGATGGCACCTCATAGCCCTTTCTGATTAAAAGAAAAAGTTAATGCGAAGTGTCGGTAACCAGACTAAAGTGTTGGCCATTGGATAATTACCATAATAGGCTTAGCACCCCTTGAGTACTAGGGCAGAAGGGGCAGTGACTACTAAATTCGTTCGCATGTGCCTAAACGAGTGTAGTGCATGTTTAGCCAAAAGCTAGTCTGGTTGCCAAAAGCTATCTCGTCTCATCATAATTACTTTTTGATGTGTGGTATTCTATTAGCGTTACACATATTTCGGACAACCAGAAATTACAATCTCCACTATGCCTGCCACCCTTTCAAATAATCTCTTCACCCAAACTGAATGTGAGGCGGAAGCCCTACTGGCTCAGGTTCAGCATCAGATTCGCTTCTGTACTGTTAAAATCAGCAGAGTCAGAGCCCGGCAGCTCCGACTGAACTAGCTGAAGCATTATCATTGTGTTCATGTATTCATTCATGGTTGTTTCCTTATTTGCCTTCTCTTCGTTCTCAAGTGGAACTTCTATCAGTAGCTTCAGACTGAGCTTTGGTTACATGCCGGCACTTATACTGAATAGGGCCTTAAGCTCGTTGGCGTTTAGCCGTGTTTTCAGATGTTGGACCTTGTCATATTTCACACGGGGGACCATGGGCAATGGGTGGGTACATGTATAGATGGGTAGTGGGGGTGTTGTCTACAAACATCAGAGGGTTGATATTTGCATTTGTGCTAGATCATTCTACCGTCAGCAATACCTTTCATTCAGAATACAACCCCCAAGCAACTCCACCCCAGCCCTCTTCAGCGTCTTATTCAAGGTTCCTTTATACATTGTTACTTCCTTGCGTTTCTACAGTATTAGTACTACTTCAAAGGAGATTGGAGAAGTGACAATTATATCCTGTGCGAAATTTTGTTCAGGACAAAGGCAGTATTTTGTGCAAGACCTGATTCATATGATAATACTAAATTTATCTTCTCTTTTGATCAAGTAACCGAACATTATCCCTTCAATACTTGTGACCCTTTGCTCTCATTCTTATATAACCATCTCAAAGACAATGTAGAAATGAAAATTCCACCATGGTGGTTCTGGATAATGCCTTTTGAACCATTTGTTCAACTAACACATTTCCAAGCTAGCGCGCACAGATTTCCTGGCGTTCGCCTTGAAACCTGCTTGGTCATCACGCCATTGTCTTGCGGCATCCACCTAATGTTCTGCATTTAGTTTCTGTAGGTCACATGGCCTCATGAAAGCAGCTTCACGTACGTTTGCAGGCGACTCGATATTCGGGCTACTGAGCATAGATATAACAGAGATCAGGATTGACTCTGGGGTGTGTATTGGGAGCCAACGTTCTTGGACCAGTTCATAGCCATACCTGTGAGAAGAATTAGCTCTTATCCATAATTGATATTCCCACCTAGACAACTCACTTGTCTTCGACTGGAGGATGCAAGATGGAGATACAAACATCTCCCTGGGGATAAACTATGAAACAAAATTTGGATTAGCAAGCCTCGCTGAATTTGCTCTGGGTGGGGTATGCTACTGTTAGGATGCCAGATTGGAGTCTCGAATCTCATCTTTGGTGGCATGAGCGGATACTCCTTGGGGAAGCTGAGGCGTGCCTTGAAACATCCCCCGCCATAGAAATTGCACTCGTCAGGAATCATTAACATCACCTCCCACTCGTAAATATTCTCGTCAATCAAACCGACGCTGATGTTCGACAAGTTTGTGTCCGTTTGCATCCCCTTGAATTGACGGTAGAGAAGAAGTGCGGAGGCAGACATTTTGACGGATCTTCTTGTGAATTGTTTCTTTAATGTGGGTGGGGTTCAGGAAGTGAGCACTGAGGTTTCATGACCAACCAGTAGTCCGAAAGAGTTATATAGACCAATGGAGTACTAGTATGTACTACTTCATTAAGCCTCATGAGGTTAAGCACTCCTAGCTAAACTCAGCGTGTGCAAGCCTTATTTACCAAACTCAACAAGCCGAACCCGAATCCGACCTCCATCGACCCTGTACAAACCACAAATCGCATATAGTCATGACACAGGCCTCTCTGAATCAAGTATGCGAAAGTATTGCAGTTTGAAGACTCCTGGGACTGGAGGTGTGGACAAGGTATCCCCGCGTTAGCCCATCAAAGACCATACCGTGGGCAACCTCGCTCAGATGCATCAGATTGATAGCGAAATTCTGCTAACTGAGTTGACGCGTCAGAGTCTGAAAGTCGATTTTAAGACACTCGCGTTTTGGGACTAGATTGACCTTCATGATGGTAGTGGAATTATAGAGAGGCCAGAGTACTAAGTATGCAGTGATCTGGCTAATGAACGTGAGTTCCCGCAGCAGTTAGGGCAGGAAAGCAATAGGAGCCTGAGTTCGCTGTCAGATTCAGCGGATATATAGGCGGTGGACGATTGGAGCCAGCCATGGTAAGTGGAACCTTGATCTTGAATAGGAATTCATGTTGGCTTGCAAGTACTGGTGTAGCCTCGACCAAAATCCCCATTGATTGTCGATGGGTCCATACGATTACTCTTACACTCCTCAAACCCCTAAAGATATCATTAGAAAAGCCGCCAACAGTCGGGAAAACATACGCCTGCATCCCTGGTCAATATTGTGGTCAAGGACATGGGCATCAGACAAAATTCTACTAGGCAATCATCTCGTCCCGTCTGAAGTTTCCATCCGCATAACCATGTGGGAAGGAATCGAGCCTGCAGCAAATCCTGCATGCTCTGCACACCTCAGCTTCACAGCACTCGATCAGACTTCTATTTACTTTCAGCTCCCAATTACTCTTCCAAATTTACCCCAGCTTGTGAAGTAGCAATGACTATTACAATTGGACAACATTTTGCAAGTCTTGCATCAAGATAAACAGCGAGCGGAATGCCAGTATGCAAGTCAACATACAGAGAGTGGATGCTTTCAGCTAGGGATGAAGAGATTGAGGTAAAACATCACATACACATCATACCTACTTATGCAGGGCACTGACAAAAGATCTATTTACTTTCAGCTCCCAATTACTCTTCCAAATTTACCCCAGCTCGTGAAGTAGCAATGACTATTACAATTGGACAACATTTTGCAAGTCTTGCATCAAGATAAACAGCGAGCGGAATGCCGGTATGCAAGTCAACATACAGAGAGTGGATGCTTTCAGCTAGGGATGAAGAGATTGAGGTAAAACATCACATACACATCATACCTACGTATGCAGGGCACTGACAAAAGATCTATTTACTTTCAGCTCCCAATTACTCTTCCAAATTTACCCCAGCTCATGAAGTAGCAATGACTATTACAATTGGACAACATTTTGCAAATCTTGCATCAAGATAAACAGCGAGCCAATGCCGGTATGCAAGTCAACATACAGAGAGTGGATGCTTTCAGCTAGAGATGAAGAGATTGAGGTAAAACATCACATACACATCATACCTACTTATGCAGGGCATTGCCAAATAATCTTTTGTCAGTACTGTAAGTACGTAAAATTATTGATTTATTTACATGGAATCTTGTCATTCAATTATATCAGCTCTAGAGATGTCTTTAATACAAGATCAATCCCAGCATCAACTTGGGTGGTTCAACAAATCCCTATCTCTACAGCTATGCTACAACAGCACCCCGATATTCATATTCACCTCTATTTTGAAGAATCGGTGGGTGGCTCTGAATCAGAAAAAGTATTTCAACGCATCTTCATTTGCTCCATGATATCTACAGTACTAATTTTAATGCACTAATTTAAGGCTGTTGATGGTACAGTTTGTAGGCTCAACGACGGCGATACGTGGAGAGCTGCAAAAATAAGAGAAAACAAACCAGAGTCGGAAAAGCCAATCTGAGCCGGGAGAGCTGCGAAAATCTAGGTAAGCGACAGCGACGCAAGGGGAGGTGCGAAAGCATGACAAAATGAAGCTGGGCCGGGAGCAGCCAGAGTGGAGCGGGGGAGATCCTGAATGCAAACCAGTAGAAAACAGAAAAACTGGTGAAGCCAGAGAGCTTTTCAGCTCTGTGCACAATAGGTTTCTGCTCATAGTAGCCCTCTAGGGGACAGTACTTTTTCGCCAGCCCCTGAATGTCTCATCTCCATGCGACGCCAGGCAACAAATAATATAGGAGAGGCCTTCATATCCTCCGAGAGTTAATATGTTTCGTTTGTGTTGTACGCTGTTGGTGGAAGTTCATACATTTGGCCTAAGTTTCTATATATTGTGCGGCCGTTAACGTGTTTTTGGTACGAGTTAATACATTATTTGAATGCGATATTTGTGCACGTAGGTTCGTACATTTGATGCATATGGGTGCTGCACTCGCCGCAAACTCATAGACTTCCAAATAAACTTACACTAAAATGTATAAACTTGCCCCGGATGCATAACTTGCGCCTAATACATGAACTTCCCACCAAAATGTATGAACTTAACCCAAATGCATGAGCGAGCTCCCCAATACATGAAATGTATGACCTTCACCAAAGTAAATGAACGGCCGTCAACAGGTCTGGGTGCCAGGGAAAAAGACGAAGGCCTTTGTGATTGCCAGTTTGCCTCTCGGGGCACCTGAGGCGCTGGAGGTAAAGTAAACTCTATGATGACCCAGGCCTATGACAAGAAAAAATAACAGTGTGCGCGGAAGGGAATGCTCTACTCCGGGTCACCGTCGGAGCGAGATTGCCATAGCGTTTTCATTCTCCAGATATTTTGTGTACCAGGGGCCTCGGGTGAATAATCTCCGCAGTCTTCCTCCTCCTGGAGCAGCAGTGATGCGAGATCGTTGGGCAGTACCTCCAATCCATCCATCGATATTATGAAGTCGTCGGCGTTGATCTCTTTTGGGAGACCTAAATGACTGATGATGGAGGAACAAAAGGCAGCAGTTAGCTATGAGGTACGGAAAGCTAAGAATTGCCACGATAATGTTTCGTACCTTTCTGCCGAAGTAACATTGTTAGATGGAAAAACTCCATGCCGAATGTGACAGTAATCCCCGAGTGCTGCCGGCGGGGCGGGCAGAGTTAATGGCTGCCGGTTGTGATGACGCGGAGGGGCCTGGGGCTGGGGAAGCAGCGATTGGCCTTAGTATCTAGTGGTGGTGTGACTGGCATGACATGTTGCTGAGTGCCAGCCGGCAGCTACAGTCCCTGGGAACATATGGTTTCCTCCTCCTCTGCAGGTGCTGGGGAGTGCCTGTGCTAGGGACCATCCGTCGAGAATTGAATCGGTGGCCGTTGACTGGAGGTTCAAAAATGTCGACGGAATTGATAGCTTGGATGCGAAGCGCACTTTGTTCTACTTCTTCATATAAATACGTATATCCATAAACTTCCGGAAAATTTGCACAGTGTATCTCTCAAAAGATTGCAATCAAGTACCAAGACCTATAGGAGTGTAGTTAGCAAAGGAATACAATTGATATTATGCAGGGGTGGTTACTTGCCTGATGGAAGGGTGTGATATCCGGGGGTTGCGATGTCCGTAATGAGTGCCCAAACTTCATCAATGAAGTTGGTGTTGCGAGTAACAAACGGCATAAATGAGGGATATTGGAAATGGCATCAGAGAGTGGCTTATGTAATTTTTGCTCTTGCAAAACTGGCGAGTGAGTGACTCTAATTGTTTGCTATATTGATTCAAGAGGTAACTGCAGTGCTGCGGGAGGAGAATCAGTATTTCAGGACATAACAAACTCCAGTACTAACGTTAATGGTCAACTTACCTCTCTTAGTTAGGAAAAATAGAAACAACAGGAATATGCATCGGCGAAACCCACCACTTAAAACCCGCCAGTCACTAGACACCCAGGACCACGTCCCTGAATGGATAAGAAAGTGACATAAGCATGCACACCGGCCTCTCCTGACGACTTTATCTCCAACTTCAATGTGGATGGTTAATGTTGAGTATGTTGCTGAATTTCGATCAACACTGTTTTCATTTTCACGCCATGCTCGAAAGGTTGGCAGCTTTGGTCCCAATAGTAAAGAATATGAGAAGTATACACGAATATTGATTAAGACTCACAGAGAACTTGTTTCACCACCACCAGTCCCACCACCAGTATCTGATTCAGACACCCAGACCACACCCCTAATCATACTGAAAACGGCGTGGACATCAGATACAGACACCAGCACCAAGGACCACGAACAGCGTTTCTAGCAACACTGATCTCCCTCCAGCCATACCCGGAGGTAGCAACTGAAACCACTCGGGGCGGTCCAGAGCAAACCAATCAGAAAGGAAAAAGGGAAAGAGCCGGCGGTGGCAGCACCAACCCCGAACCCTCTGTATAATCCGACACCAACCTGACCACGAGCGGTATTTCTACACGGGGCCTCAACTAAGTAAAACCCAGTCGATGCGCCTCTGGCTTGAGGAAGAAAACAAGAAGGCCCAAATTTTAGTTTTTTTCTGCTGGTGCAAGAAGGAAGAAGTGTTGGAAAGCTGGCGTCATCGATTGGTCATTCACATGAGAAGAGTTTGACACTAAGTACGGCCAATAGGTGATTCCCTTCCACGGGAAGGATAAGCGGAGTTTCACGAGACATGACAGTGTGCGTTTCCACTTGAGCGGTATTTCCTTATTTCATGTGATGTAACAATGTGTTTTTTTTTTTCACTTTAGCGGCTTTTCTTGACTCTTCTACCAGCGCTGTCTTTATCCATCAGGTTACTGTCTGTCGATGTCATGTGGCAATAGCCGGTTACTTTGTCTCTCGATGTCATGTAGCAATAGCGGTTACTGTCTGTCGATGTCATGTGGCAATAGCCGGTTACTGTCTGTCGATGTCATGTGGCAATAGCCAGTTACTGTCTCTCGATGTCATGTGGCAATAGCCGGTTAATCAAATTTTCTTCTATTCGAGAGTTTTCTACTCTCGTCACCAGGGCGGCTCTGGGGGTTTGACATGGGAGAGTCATTTCAGCCTTTCCACTCGCAACACGATTCTCATAAAATTACACAATGCTCGAATTGACGATGTAATTTAACCAGCGAGAGGGAGTATTGAGCATATACAACGATGGTCTATCTACAATATTTTATACATACCGAAAGGATCTCACAAATATATCACAAACTTGAGGTGGGTGATTTAGGGATATTATTCATTTATTTAAACTATCTAATTGTCGATATATTTCCTCTTGTACAACCTCTGCAGGATAACATCAAGCAACCAACGGTATAAGCTCCATGAGCAAGCATGATTCTTTAATATTATATTCCCAGCCCAGCCGCCAGATTCTTAGATATCGAACTCCATGGAAAGCCTGTGTACCACAAGAATTTTTATTGCATGCCCTGCCAGCCGCAAGGTACTTAAATATTATATTCCCAGCCAGCCGCGTCTACCTCATTTTCCAGAGGCGTCCCTTCAATTCATCGTGGATATCGGGTTGGGGGGGGGGGGAATTTCGGCTTGGAGGTTAGAGGGGTATGTCGGATTGGAGGTTGAAGAGATGTCGAGTTGAAGCGATATATAGACGGACGTTGGGATCGGAGCGGTCTTGCGAGGTTGGATAAATAAATTTTTGAATGTTGCGGCGTTTGGAATTAATTGTAATAGTAAAGTTGTAATTGGGAGCTGGCCAAACCAGGAGGGGACAAGTTGACAAGGCGCTTTGTTAATACAATCTCAATGATTGTAATTAGCAAGGCACCACTTCACAAGCTCGTCCACGCTATCGGACGATCCACGTATTTTTCGCCGATATGAGTGAGGCACTCGAGCAGTTTCAATTTATTCTTTAAAACGGACCTGACAAATTAACTTGTCTTGTCCTGAGGTTTTGCGGGTGGCTCATCATGGCCCCTTACAGGGATCGCATGTGAATACTGAGTATTTAAAATTTAAAAAAAATTAAAAATGTCTGTATAAAAAGTTTGGGCAGAAGAAGACGATATGACGACCGTCTTTGTCATGGCCGCAAGAGGGGCAAGTGCTGCTATTGGTGTGGTGTAGGAGCAGATAGGTCCTACAGCTATCCGTGCTTCGCTTCTTTGTCAGGCGAGGAGATAGCTGTAGCCGAGTCGGACAGGATCGCCACTATTGAAGTCATGATAGCCTTTAAGGTTGTCGTCTTTCCGCATCGCCGCGCGATGGTTTCCGTATAACAAACTTGCTATCTTTCCTCTAGAGTTTCCCCTATCAAGCTTGGCGGCCAATTTGCCTTTGACCTTCGAATTCAGATCTGACGGTTTGAGGAGAAGGCGAATAGTGAGGTAGGCGGAAGGGAATTGTTCTGTCCGGGGTGCCGAAGCTGAGGTTCGAGGCAAGACATCTGGCAAGACATCTAGCTGTAGTTCTTGAGGTTCGAGGCAAGACATCTGGCAAGACATCTAGCTGTAGTTCTTGAGGTTCGAGGCAAGACATCTGTGTTGAAGGTCAAGGAGATGGGGTCTGTAGATATAGCGTTTGTGTAGGATTGCCTGTCCTTGTGGCCCACGCCGCCATCAATTTAAACGTGATTGAGTTAGAAATGGAAGTATATGGATGAGAGACGGTGAATTGATGGGAGGAGGAGTGTGTTTTAAAAGCAGAAGAAGCCATTATCAGCTCGTGAAATTTCTATTGCGATCCACGTACACCATCACTTCATACCACTGTCATCACTTCACACCACTGTCATCACTTCACACCACTGTCATCACTTCACACCACTCACATCATAGCCTCGCAATCAACCGACATCGGTCATCACTTCACCACTGTCATCACTTCACACCACCGTCATCACTTCACACCACTGTCATCACTTCACACCACTGTCATCACTTCACACCACTGTCATCACTTCACACCACCGTCATCACTTCACACCACTGTCATCACTTCACACCACTGTCATCACTTCACACCACTGTCATCACTTCACACCACTGTCATCACTTCACACCACTCACATCATAGCCTCGCAATCAACCGACATCGGTCATCACTTCACCACTGTCATCACTTCACACCACCGTCATCACTTCACACCACTGTCATCACTTCACACCACTGTCATCACTTCACACCACTCATATCATAGCCTCGCAATCAACCGACATCGGTCATCACTTCACCACTATCTTCACTTCACACCACTCACATCATAGCCTCGCAATCAACCGACATCGACATCATAGCCACATCATGGCCTTGCAGTGCGGCTCCCAACGACTCACATCTTTCACTCACACTTCACTCGCATCATTCACTCGCATCATTCACTCACATCATACGCTCGTAATCTTTCTTGCAGCAGGCGGGACCGACGGGACTTGACGAAAACTGTTAAGAGTATTCCGTGCCTACCAGACTTGAGCCTTTACACCTATTCAAATCAGCCTTCTATCCACAAGTTCGGTTTCGGTAATCGCAATTGGGGCTACCTGTTGAGTAGCCATATTAGCCCTGACCTCCTCCGAGGCTCTACCATCCATCTCCTCTGATCCTTCGGATCAGAAAAAAATAAAAAATATAGAGACGTAAGTTTAGACATGACGAAATCTTCCTGAACGAAATTGGTGAAGATAGCATAATCATTTACATATTTTCCAAACCTGCGATCAATGACGTACTTTCGCTCGTCCCGCTAATTGCCGACAAGCACGGGCGCTCTCAACAAACCCCACTGACAGCTGAATTGTTAAAACCCTCAGTATAAGGGACATGTGAGGGTGCGATCATATATAGTGGCTGAAACCCCTAGAACAACAGTTTGGTGAGTAGCTAGGAAACGATCGTTTATTGCAATCACATGACCCAGCTCGCCGTTCATGACTAAGGCCCTTTCCACACGATTCATCTTTGTGGTCACCTCCAGAGGAGAACTAACCATCGCTCGAACGCCGTTAACCTCTATCGCACTCCCAATCTCGCAAGCACTGAGCAATCGCCAACGGATCTAAATGTTATTGCCCCGAGACCCCTGGGACTGGAGCGTGGACCAGGTATCCCGCAAGCTATCCCGAGTCACCAACAACCATACTGTCGGCGAACTCATTCGGTTGTCTCAGATAAACGGCGAATGCCTGCTCACCGAGCTGACTCGTGAGAATCTCAAGGACGACGTTGGAATCATTGCACTTGGGACTAGAGTGGTGGTCATGAGGGTTGTTCTGGAATGGAGAAAAAGTAGTGCCAAATATACACAGT
The DNA here is from genome assembly GCA_003788615.2 of Terfezia boudieri ATCC MYA-4762. Taxonomy (NCBI): domain Eukaryota; kingdom Fungi; phylum Ascomycota; class Pezizomycetes; order Pezizales; family Pezizaceae; genus Terfezia; species Terfezia boudieri. The sequence continues at coordinate 8,278 of ML121563.1, read as the reverse complement.
ATAGAGAGAGGGTTCTGGCTCAGGAATGTGAGCTGCGGCGAGCTTGGTTGCAGGAAAGGAGTGGCAGCCTGAGTCCGCTGCCGGATCTAGGGGATATGTGGGCAGCAGAGGAGGAAAGGAGCCAATGTAAGTTGAACCTTTGATCTTTTGATTAGGAATTTCTGTTGGCTTACAAGTACTAGGATAGTCCCTCCCTTATATCCCAATTAATCCTCTTGCGATTACTGACTGGTACACTCCCACACATGTAAAGATATCATTAGCAAAGCCGTCAACACTTGATTATAACGTCAAGAATAGATGGCCTTTCCATGTAACCATCTACCATCATGCTCTAGAATTACTGCTTTTTCCGTCAGCTATACAATAGACTTTATCATTTGGCTCATTCTCATGATAATAGACTGGAACCTTATCTCAATCGTGAATGGGAAGTAAACCACTGAACTCGTGATCAATACTTCAGACTGGGTTTGTACTTACGTGGGGCAGCATGCAAGACCTCGTGCTCGCCTCGATGTCGGATTCTTCGGAGGGTTCGGGGGTGCCACCGCCGACGGTTGTTTGTGGGAGGGGGTGGTGCGGGGTGGTGCGGGGTGGAGGTACTGCTGCTTCCGCCGGTTGTTTGTGGGTAGGGGTTTGGAGGCACTGCCGCCGCCGCCGACTCTTTGCCTTTGCCCTTTACATTTACATGTAGTTTCTGACTGGGTGAATGTAGTTAAGGAAGCATAGATGCATCAGAAGAAGAATGCTAATGAATCGATAGGCACATGCGAAAGGATATGCCAGACAGAGGTGAATACTCGGTTATACCCTCCGCTGGCTGCCGCTGCTGCCACTGCCGCTGCTGCCACAGTATCAATCTTACCAAACCCGGTGTGTCCGGCTTATTCAACGGTTTAAATAAGCGGGGAATATGCAGAATCGGATGGATTGGAGGCTAAGGTCTTTCATGAGAAGTGAAGATTCCTTGGGAAAGATAGGCCACCGCGGATGCTGTCGCCTCCATTTCCGCTGCCATCAATTCCGCCTCCACCTCCGCGGCCATTTCCGCTGTCGCCTACACCGCTGTCGCCTCCACCGTCGCCTCCACCTCTGTCGCCTCTACCGCTGTCGCCACCGCTGCCGTTGTCGCCTCCACCGCTGGCTCCCTCCGCCGCTGACTCCTCCTCCGCTGGCTCCCTCCGCTGCTGACTCCCTCCGCCGCTGCCGCTGTTCCCTCCGCCGCTGTCGCCTCCACCGCTGTCGCCTCCGCCGCTGCCGCTATTCCCTCCGCCGCTAACTCCTCCGCCGCTAACTCCTCCGCCGCTGCCGCTGTGTCCTCCGCCGCTGTCTCCCTCCGCCTCTTCCCTCCGCCGCTGACTCCTCCGCCGCTGCCGCTGTTCCCTCCGCCGCTGGCTCCCTCCCCTGGTGTCTCCCTCCGCCGCTAACTCCTCCTCCGCCGCTGACTCCCTCCGCCGCTGCCGCTGTTCCCTCCGCCGCTAACTCCTCTGCCGCTGTCTCCCTACGCCGCTTCCCTCCGCCGCTGACTCCCTCCGCCGCTGCCGCTGTTCCCTCCGCCGCTAACTCCTCCGCCGCTGTCTCCTCCGCCGCTTCCCTCCGCCGCTTCCCTCCGCCGCTTCCCTCCGCCGCTGCCACTGACTCCTCCGCCGCTGCCGCTGTTCCCTCCGCCGCTGACTCCTCCGCCGCTGCCGCTGTTCCCTCCGCCGCTAACTCCCTCCGCCGCTGCCGCTGTTCCCTCCGCCGCTAACTCCTCCGCCGCTGCCGCTGTTCCCTCCGCCGCTGACTCCCTCCGCCGCTGCCGCTGTTCCCTCCGCCGCTAACTCCTCTGCCGCTGGCTCCCTCCGCCGCTGACTCCCTCCGCCGCTGCCGCTGTTCCCTCCGGCGCTAACTCCTCTGCCGCTGGCTCCCTCCACCGCTGACTCCCTCCGCTGCTGCCGCTGTCCCTGCGCCGCTGACTCCCTCCGCCCCCTCCGCCGCTGACTCCCTCCGCCGCTGTCTCCTCATGGACTTTTAGCAGAGCCAAAGAGAAGGAAATAGAGGAGCAGTAGAGAAGGAACGAAATAATGAAGCAGGGGGCAGTGAAAACCAAAAGGGAAGAAATAGAGGAGCAGTAGAAGAGGAACAGAATAATGTAGCAAGAGGCGGGGGAAACTTGATGAGGGAAGACCAGAGAAGGAAAAAAATAATCAATCGGGTTTTCTTTAGAACCAGTGGTTGGAAAGGATGTTTAGGGGTTATTCGATGGTCGGAAAGGATGTTTAGGGGGTATCCGGTGGTTGGAGGGGATGTTGTATTTAGGGTGTATCCGGATATATCAGGGGGATATCCGAATGCATATATGTTCATTTAACTACACATATTGTTATAAGCATATATTCGCTGTATGAATGGGGGTCGATCGCCCGATAACGAGGTTCTACTGTATCAAGATTCTCTAGAAACCAAAGATAGAGAGAGGTGCAGCACAACTGTGCTCATAGCCACGGCGGTAGGTCCATGCATTGAACCTGGGTTTACCTGTCTAGGGTTGACATTATATTGGTTTGTGACAGTTGTCGGGGTTAATTTAATCCAGAGGGTTGAGCAATCATTTTCGTTTCCGTGGAGGCACATCTCTCTTCTTCTGCTTCTTCTGCCATTTCGAGTTCTGCGGCCTCTAATTGTTGAGTGACCATCTCTACGGTCAGACGTCGGCTTGATCTCAAAGAAGCCTTCGTACTTCTGTATTCTTTTCCTACCCCTTTCAAGATTCTCTGAGCAACTCTATCTTGTGCTATCTCTTTACCCATCTCCCTTAGTTGGTTGGCCATGCTCTTCATGTGGGCCACCCAGGCACTTATCGACTGGTTCGGCTTCTTCCGAGCTTTGCCAAAGGCTTCATCAACTTTTAAAATATTGACTACATCCCTTTTCCATTCCTGATAGTTCGAGGAGTGAGTTTGGTGATATACTCATGTCCTTGTCGGTTGATTCAGCCATGATTCGGTCGGGAAGATCAAGAAAAAAGAAAAATAGTTGTGTGCAGGTCAAACGTCTAGAAACCAAAGATAGAGAGAGGTGCAGCACAGTATGATAATGGTGTATCAATCCGATACGAGCATCAAGAAAGAAGACGGTTATTCTGTATATATTGTCTCTCTCCTTCCTACGTCTCTACTTCTCTCCTTTTATCCTCTTCTAAGCCTTCATCTCATGACTAAGTTAGGTATATCCCTCGAGTTGCCTAACTAGGAACACTAGTTCCTACAGATTCCTCGGTGCCAACCAGACTAAGATTCCTCCCATAACCTCGTAATCTTACAGTTTGATGGAAGTGGGTCTCAGTACAAGTTTTGTGTTTCCCGATCAGTTCTAATTTGATTGCTTTCGAAGCTTTCTGTATATCCAATAATTCAAGTTTCATAACTTCTCAGTAAAGGTTTATCTGTAAACTCGTAATCGAAATAGATTACTCTTTGTCCAAAGGCTCTGAGCTTCCTTCGATCGTTTATAGGTTTCTAATCTAGGGTTTTATGTGGATTCAGTTTTCAGTGTATGCTGCCCAACTCGAGGCTTTACCTTTAATCTCTTAAGAAGGCTAGATCCTGTTGTTACATAGGGTTGTTCGATTCATACTCGATTTATTATGGCGATTACAGCATTTGCCTCGCTGTATTTTGGAATAGTTTTCTTTGAAGCCACTTTTCTTTACTTCAGTTCTTCTTGGAGCCTATTATTATGGAATTCTCCACTTAGACTTCCCTGTCTAGTAAAGATGGGTATTGCTTTCGTGGAGTCACTGGGACAATCGGTCCAACTAGGATGGCATGGAGTTGTTGGTTCAGACTGGTTGTTGATATACATATATTAAGTAGGTTAGGATACCATTAACCTTCTTAACCAATACTATACGTACAGCAATCATGGTGATACAAATTAAATTCTGGTTCGCTGTCGTGGCTTCGCCATGCATTACCACTGTTGAACGTAATGTTATATGGGTCGTGGGTTATATACATCCCGCTTCGCCGCGTAGCATAATAACTGTAGGTTCTATATCGCGGCTTGTGGGTTCTATGTCGCAGCTTCGCTGCGTATCATAATACTGTTGAATATACTTCTTCTTAGACTATTACCTCACCTTATTACCTGCGCACAACGGGTTATGAGCCCGGTCTGCACCAATCTACAACAGTTTGCCAATATGAGCGACGTTGGAAATAATTATATCCCCCCTTCTATTTGTTTATATCCTTGTTTCAACTGATATACTAATCGTTTATTGAGATTCTGAACATCTTAGATGTCAACGAACGAGCCTCAAAGACCCTGTTCGAGCTCGAGGCCTAAATAATCCCAAACGAGCTCGAAGCTCAAAGACTCCAGCCTTGGGTGAAGAACGAGCACCGTGAGCGTAAAGACCAAGAACGGAGCGCCACGAATGTGTGAATGACCACGACCCTCTCCCATGCACAGGCAAGTTGGGTTGGATAGCTGGGAAGGCATGCATTGAACCTTTTCCTCTGTCGCTGGCTTTTTCCCACAGGGTTTTGTCACGCAGAGGTTTTTAATGGCAATGGCACCTAAATTGCGTACAAATCTCAGAATATTTGGAGAATTCATGATCTGCTTCAATTATAATATCAAAGCCTCAACCAAGCTAGCTTCAAGGGGATATGAGGCTCGGATTATTGGATTTACCTCTACATTTGAAAACCCACAACAGCGGTGAACAAACCAGCAGAACCAGCTAAGGTGAGCGAACCTGCGGAACCAGCTAAGGTAAACGAAGAACCTGCGGAACCAGCTAAGGTGAACGAAGAACCCTGCGGAACCAGCTAAGGTGAACGAAGAACCTGCGGAACCAGCTAAGGTGAACGAAGAACCTGTGGAACCAGCTAAGGTGAATGAAGAACCTGCGGAACTAGCTAAGGTGAACGAAGAACCTGCGGAACCAGCTAAGGTGAACGAAGAACCTGCAGAACCAGCTAAGGTGAACGAAGAACCTGCGGAACCAGCTAAGGTGAACGAAGAACCTGCGGAACCAGCTAAGGTAAACGAAGAACCTGCGGAATCCGCTAAGGTGAGCGAAAGCGAAGAATCTACGGAACCAGCTAAGGTGAACGAAAGTCCCGTGCAACTAGCTAAGGTGAATGAACATGCGGAGCCAGCTAAGGCAAAAAGACCTAGGAAAAAGGCAATAGACTGGATTGAAGAAGGAAGAGAACGCAAGTCAAAAAAAGAGCGAAAACCTACAAGAAAAATCTCCACTATAATAAGTATAGCCACAATATCGGGCAACAACCCGGATCACCCAATAGATGTACAAACTCGACAGTCTCCAGAAGTGGCAGAATGGGCAAAAGCTCGATCCCAAGAAAAAGAACGATCATAGCGATATGGGTGTATACAAAAATCTGCAAAGACCAGATTCCCCAAAATGCTAAAATTGTAGACACAAAATAGGTCTATGCAATAAAGACACCTGTCGTGGCTACATCTCTTGGCGGATCTCTGCAGAGGACCCCGGTCAATTACGATGACGGCTGCCGTAGTCTGGTTGGCAGAAAGTGGGGCTTCCGTTCATACCAACTCGAGCACTCTCAGCCACTCATTCGAGTTCATAACTCCACGATATCAGGCCCCCGAGGTCCCAAACCAACATTCAATAGATAGTGCTCGACCACCCCATCGCTGACTCTAGACAATTCCTGAAGAGGCCAGCCCACGTAGGAATACTTATTCCTGGTCTGGCTGGCCCGGATAGGCCAGAACAGCAATTGCATACCTTGACATGTCCCTAGGACATTATTTGGAGGTGTAGCATACTCATGCTAACGTCCTTTGGGCATGAAGGTTGAGCAGATCGAATTGTCCCATACGTATTCTGCCGGCACCAGGGACCAGTTACTTATATCAAGAAGTTTCTTGCATCGCAGGTTTCTTCTATCGAGACTCCACTCTAATTTGGTCCTGATACATCTGAAGTTTCTATGATATACAAACACTACGTTTGATATACGCGGACACGGAACTTAGCAGCTCCCGCATCTACAACCAAACTAGAAACTCAAGCCGCACTCTCCACATATCCAGCTCGTTCACTTCCTGCTCCGCTAAGTCCACCATGTGTCTCCATGGGTCACTGGTCTTCAATACCTCCCACAACCTCACCAGCCTCTCCTGTTCCTCTGATTTTACCTTTTCTATACGATTATAACTGAAACAGCGTAGGGGAAAGGGGAAGATAAGCGTGTTTATCAACATTATGAAAGCAAGGTAGTCGTGGACTGGACGCGGCTTGTAGAGGAGAGTTTCGAATGGTGAAGTCTCATCCCCATCATCCTCATTATTATGGTCGAGATCCATATGGCTAGGTGAGTAAACATCCCGTGCTCGCTGAAGCAGTTCCGATGGACAAGAAATATACCCTCCCTCATAAACACAGTCAATCCCAATCTTTGTCGCTCTATCAAAATCAATCAACAAACCCCTATTTCTCCATTTCCTGTCAATCTCGCCTATATTCTCAGAATCCCAGCCTTGATAAACAACCACATTATCCGTCCTCACATCCCTATGCACCACTCCTCTCTCATGAACCCACCCCAGCGCTTGGAGAACATCCTCCAAACAAACTCTAAACTCCGCAGGGTCCTTAAAGAGCTCTAAATGAATACGCTGTCCTGCAGGTGTAATTCCAAACTCGGGTAACTTGCCGGCCACTTCGTGATTGTGGATGTAGACAAGCTCTGGGATAGACTTGGGTTTGCCTGGAGTCTGAAGAAGTTGCAGAACATTGATTTCAGAGCTGATTGACTCGGTCCAGGCTGGTTTGGAAGCGGCTTTAACAATCTGGGTTGTTCCTTCCGGAGAACGGTAAACTGCAACGATGGCATTGGACTGTCGCTGAAGGACATGGACTAGTTCACCAGCGCTAGGGTGGAATGGAATCTTTGGTGGGTTTGCAGTTTCCTCCGTAAGTTCATTATACAGGTGTGTGAGGGCAATTGCGAGTGGGGTTCTCTTGTACTGCACTAACCTGCCTGTATATGAACCAGGGTCTTGACTACGTCTGCGAAGCTGTCCATACGTGGAGCCAATGGTGTATTTGACTATAATCGCATCTTTTAGGTCCGTCAACATCGCAAGGAATATACACCTCCCAGGTTGACATTCTACCAGTTCCATAATGTAGTCCCAGATTTGGCCCAGGTTGTTAGCCGTATCGAGCTTACCCCCAGGCCCAGAAGCAGTGCCTTTGAGATCGAGCACGGCAGCAACATTAAAGCGGTCAGCAGAACTGGTATTGCGTTGGATGGTGATGTCTGGAGCGAGGTCATTTAAGTAACGACGTTCGTGAGTGTCAAGGACATGGGTTTTGCCGAAGCCAAGAGATGTTTGCGGGGAGAAGTATGTGTTTAATAAGCGGACAACGGAAGGGTAGTCGATGTTCTGCTCTTCGTCACAAGTGAACCTTTTGAGTTGCAAGACTAAGTTTGCTCTCGGATCGATACCCTGCCATGCAGTTGATGGCGGATCTTGGTTGATAGCTGAGGTGGGTTGAGAAATCGCCTTCTGCCATGCCTTTGCACGCGTGACTGACCCCGCATAGCGCGGATGTGGGTTGGGTAAGGCGGGTGGAGTGGTGGCTTTACTCAGAGCTGTGGACAGATGAACGATGGCCAGAACATCGTTTTCAGAGCGATTTTCAAGTTTCTCAAGACGGTTTTGCATCTGACTGTTTTCAGAACGTAAGGCGGCGAGTTGCTGATCTCGCGCTACGAGTTGCTGATCTCGCGCTACGAGTTGCTGATCTAGTGCTGCCAGCTGCGTAGCGAATATATTTGCGACCTACAGACGATTATTAATAACTAGGAAGCGATTCTTCAGAGGAAAGGAAGGACAAGACCAACATCACGGATGAGGTTTTGCAAGATTACATCCCACACTTCATCGACCTGTGTTTGTTTCAAGATTTGTCTTGTCTCTGCGCAAGTTGAAAAAATTAGTAGGGACCTTCAACAAGGAGAGAAGCGCAGGACTTGCTTGAAATAAAGTGCTGCTCCCTCTCAGCAGTCAGGAGTGCCTGGTCGGGTGGAGGATGCATGGCAGACGCGGTGGATGTGCTAAATCCGAGGGTGCCGCAGCGGATTGTTCCCGTGAGCGAGCAGAAGCTGAAAATATAACTGAGAAAGATATGCGTGCCTCGCGCGGAGACAGGTGTTGATTTATCTTCCCGCCGATGAGATTATGACTAATTTTCTGTGTTACCCCACAGCTTCTTGGCTTGCCC
>ML121562.1:400552-425324 GCA_003788615.2 Terfezia boudieri ATCC MYA-4762 | reverse complement strand
GGTATATGGGACTGGAGATATACGGTCGTTGGGCCGCTGGAGATATACGGTCGCTGGAGGCATACCGCCGCTGGAGATATACCGTCGCTGGGGATATCCTGTCGCTGGAGATATACGGTCGTAGGTAACGGAACACAAGTCGAAACCCACGTTGTTGGCCATGGTTGTGGGGACGTGAACACGTTAAACGAAACTGAAGGCACTCACTTTGACCATTGTTCAAAACAACTATCCAAGCGACGATCCGTTCACGTCCTTTTATCATACCATATATTAGAGCACCTAAACGTAATCTTTACTCTCGAACTTTACGTTTTTAGTTTGATTTCCGTACAGGTGTTCCTTATGGTAAAAGAACCTTTACCGGTGTTCATGACCAAGCTATAACGTTCAACCACTATTTACAGAAAACCAACGAAATTCACTGGTTTGGTCTACATAAACTTGATTCAAATTACCATAAACGGAATCGGGTTACAACTAAACGAACTTCGACGGCTATACGTTTTCGACATATCAAAACACTCGGATTGTATTCTCGAAACTCTATCGCAAATCGAGATATCGGGTATTGTATTACGCATACACCGTTTATCGGTTGAGAGCTACAAGAAATTTGTGGAATACAAGACCGGATGGGCGCTTAAACCGGATGCGTGCTTACAACCGGACGGGCCCTTACGTTTTTACTTTAAGGAGGCCTCCGGTAAAGTATTCAACCGGAGGGCCTTTATACTAATTGTTTACATCATTTCAGTACTCCCATGTACCTTATACTTTTATGTAGTCACGACTCCTTGTACTTAACGTACGTTATTATTTTTTATTATCTAGCTACGAACGTTTGCATTTAACATGAATCACTATTTTTTTTATAGTAGTTCCGAACGCTTGTACACCTTGTGTGTAACTCTGTCCGTCCGTGCATCGGGACCAGACATGAGCACCCCTTCTCTAGCCTGCTTCTACCCCCTTAACCTTCCTCTACCTACTCGCCTCTTCTACCTACTTCTTCTATTTCCTACCCCCCTACCTTGTATGGCATCTAAACCAGCTCTTGCAAAAAGAGCTTATAACTGGATCCAACTCACAGTTATATACCAGATAGTTTCGTAACGGGGCCCGTTGGGAAATCGACCTACTTCCATTCCCGACTGGCGACAGGAGCGAAACCGCTCCGACCTCATCTCCCTTCCTTCTTTTCCTTCTCCCTTCCTTCTTTTTCTACGCTTCCAATATCTACATTCTTCCTTCCAACACCCGGTTCGGTTATCAAAACACACGGTTCCCAGGGTCCCGTCAATGAAAGCAAGTTAAAACAAGAGAAACCAAACCACTGTTGGGCGTACGAGTTTGGAGGTGAATAAGTTAGTTTAGAGGCGTAAGAGTTGGGAAGCGAATAAGGTATTTTGGAGGCATACGAGTTTGGAGGTGAATAAGGTAGTTTGGAGGCGTACAAGTTTGGAGATGTACAAGTTAATTAGGAACACAAACTCCTAGGGGCATAGTTTCATTAAGGTACTATAAGATATTATTGTTCATGAAGTGGAAACTTGAATAATGTAACTTCTTAACAACCACCTTGTTTAACGGGTTAGGTGTAGTATTCTTATAAGCGTTGGAGTCATGAAAGAAATCTGAAGTTTCCTATTCGTGATCTCATAAACGATTTCACTAGAGTTTATACATTTTAGGTCACCATAAGGGGTAGACCTAATCGAGCGTATAGTTAATCTAGTTAAACGTGAGCAAGGGTTTCTAATAAATGTTGATAGTCAACATTACCTGATGCTGAAACCGAACCAAACAACGCGCGTGTTTCGACTGTCAAGTCATTGGATTTATTTTAATTAAATTTATATTTTATACATCTAAATTAAGTTCAAGGTATGAAGTGACGCTCATTAGGGTACTATGGAGAGTAATTACCATAATATCCAGAACAAGAAAGGACGTACATTATTTCATAATACTGGGTTGCTGCCATACGGAGGTTCCTGGTGTACGGAGGTTGCTGGCATACGGAGGTCGCTGTCCTCTAGGGGTCGCTGCCATATAGAGGTCGCCACCATACGGAGGTTCCTGGCGTATAGAGGTCGCCGTCCTATAGGGGTGGCTGCGATACAAGTCACCCCTACCCATCGTACACAACAAGAACAAGATCTACATCTATCAGCGACTAGGCGACAAGGCTTTCTACGTGGATGAGCTCAAATATATGACCTTCGAGCCCCGCCCTTCACACTCCCCCGAACCGGTTCAAACCTGGGGCGCCTGCACATACTGTCACAAGCTCAACCACACAGAGGATACGTGCTGGAGTAAGAAGAATGCTCAACTTTGGAGAGACCAGGAAAACGCCACATGAGCCAAGCAGGGAAATACACGAGCCAAGCCAGCCCGTGCTAATGTACAGATGACCGACAAAAGTCATGGGCCACCCCTGATTCTTGGCGATAGCAGGGTGCTGTCGCAACGCACTCCAAGGCCCGTCATAAGAGTAGTAGAAGAGATATACTAGAAATTCAAATTGAATATGATAGATACATGCTTGAAATCCCTCTACCAGCGGGTTGAGCGGCCACCACGGCGAATAACAGTCAATACACGCACAGGCATCTTATCAAACCAGTTATATATGCGACTCCAGGGTAGGTCCCCCCATGCGGTTTGTGCTGCAACAACCAACTCCCGTTCGTTATGTGGACGGTTGTAAGTATTTCTCCATTGCCTGCGGAGACTATTTTTGAGCAGACCCCAAATATTTTCAATGAGATTGAGATCTGGTGAACTCGCTGGCCAAGATAGTCTATGAACCCCATGTTGCAAGCGGTATAAGCGAGAAAACTTAGATGTATGACTTGGAGCTCCATCTTCTATATTCTAGTGATTCAATTGATGAAATCTGTCTTAGAAGTGGTAGTAGATATGGTCCTAGAACCTCCTCACAATATTGCTTGGAGTTCAAACCTAATCGGTCCTTATCATGTGTTCTTTCGGCTGCAGTTTGCTTTCGAATTGGAACTAGAGGTAAATGATATCCATATCCAACTGCCCCCCAAAACATAACTGATGTACGTGCATCCTTAAATGCTGGAGCAATGAATCTTTCATCATATTCTGAATTTGGAGGTCGGTGGACTCGAGGGCGTTGACCTAATAAGGTTAGTTCATTTCTTGCCACGAAATATTTAGGCAAACATACCACTTGGCGATAATTCAATATGTATTTCATCTGTAAATACTCTTTTCCGCCATTGAGAAATGAGCAGATGTCGTTGACTACGTGCCCAAGAAACCCTTTTTTGTCGACTAGCTATAGATATATGTGGTTTCTTGCGTGCATATCTGACTCGACGGCCACTAGCTCTTAAAATCCGACCTGCTATTTCTGGTGAAATCTTTAGACCGGATACTGCCGTTATTTTACTTAATGAGGCATAGGGATCTGAGTCTGAGAGCCGGTATAAGTGCCTTTTATCACATAAACTCAAAGTTGTAGGGCGACCACTATGTGAATCAGCCTTAAGTTTTTGCTGTGCATTCCATTCTTGAATTACCTATTGTATTATGCTGCAGGGGATCTCTGTTTTTTTGGCAATCGCACGCTGGGAGAATCCTTGGGCATTTAATTCAATAATCTGCACCCTCTCTACTGTTGTGCACTCGCGTCTCTTTCTTGTATTTTGATCGGTCGGCATGTTGTGGTTGAAGAATGTTACCTACCCCGTGCCGATTAAATAGGTTGCAACGGCCAGGGTGGCTCATGACTTTTGTCGGTCATCTGTATAATACGACCACGACAGTGTCAGGGGGGAGGGGGCGAGAGGGGACGCAGAGGACGGTAAGCGGGGGAGCAGATAGGAGAAAGGGCAGAAAAGATAAGATCGAAGCGGCAGGGAGGAGAGGAGGCATCGGACACCTGAGTGAGATAAAGGTGGCGTACTGCAATATCAATTGGTCCGATATATATACACACACAACCCTAGAGACTACTAAGGACTTCGATATCATCTTCATTAGTGAACCAAGGATATACGACTTCAAGGGAGTCCTCGGCACTACCAACCACCCGTGCTTCCAAAAGCTAATACCCATCCACCAGCGAAGCAAGGTGATCGCTTATATCAATCGCAGACACGCCAAATTTAGACACAGCACCAACTAGAGTCGCAACATTGTCAAAGTCACTCTGGATATAACAAGTATCACAGGGGTATATCTGAATGGCAATAGTCCATCAAACTATCTTATGGATGACTTAGCGTCTATCTGCACTCTCAACCGGGCCTGCATTCTAGGCAATTTCAATAGCCACCATCCAGCATGGGGAGGTAGCATGACAGGGAGAGGGAGATTAGTTCAAGAGTGGGCAGAAACCAACAGACTAACTCAACACACCCCATACAATGCCACCACCTTCCGGCGTACCTGTGCGGACAGGTCAGTCACTTCCTCTCTTCTCGACCTTATTTTCATGAACCCTAAGGCAATCTGAATGGCCCATGATACACTCAACCTCAGCTGGCTTGGTTCAGATCACTGCATACTAGCTGGCTCAATCCGTGGTCAGATCCCCCACACTCACACATACACAACTCCAGACTGGTCGAGGTAGGAGGATTATATAGAACGCAACCCGGAATCCAACACTCTCCACTTCGGCGAGGCCTACGAGATCTTGGCGAAGCTCTCTAAGGAGCTCTCCATAACAAAGCAAAATTTAGCACTTAGTAAGAAATGGTGGGACAGAGAGGTCAGCGCTCAACTCCAGATAACAAGGCAGTGCAAGGCAAGAGGTGTGCAGGCAAGAATAGTAGAAGCTCCACAAATTGATCCGGAAAAAGAAAAGAGCATACTGGGAGAAATTTCTAGAGGAACAGGGCAACCGCCACCCTTGGGATATTGCCAGAATCGCAAAAGACCCTTTCCACAACAGACCATCTTGTGAGGATCTAAAGAGAGTAAATGGCCAGGTTTTTACGACAGATTAAGAGAAGTGCACAGCCTTCCAAGAACACAACTTCATCACAAAGGATAGTGGTTCTCTCCCATCAGGCTCTCCCCTCATTATCGTAGCCTTACCAATACTATACAGGACAGCATCAGACGAGAACATCTAACTTGTACAAAAAGCCCTCCAGAAAACTCGTAACAATTCCATACCAGGGCCAGGTCAGATCCTCTACTATCTTTTAAAAGTAATCAAGGATACTCATCTAGGCCAACATGTTCTAAATGACATCACGAGAACAATAGAAGGGGTCCCGGTCTCTTCTTCTTAGAGAGATATGTCTTGTGTCATCATCCTAAAGCCAAACAAGGATCATGGCCTCGTCAAAGGCTGGAGCCCTATTGTCCTCTCCAACTGCATGGGAAAACTAAGGGAGAAAGTGATGGCTGATAAACTCCAAAAACTAACCCCCCTCCTCCATCCTCTACATTTTAGCTCCTGCAAACACAAATCAGCAATTGACAGCATGATATTGACAACGGCCAAAATAGAGGACACCTTTACAGTAGGAGACCATACTACCCCTTGGGCAAAGACATCATATCAGCCTTCAACAATATCTGAAGAAAGGGGGTAATGGAAGCACTCGATACTGCCCTAACTCTATCCAGCATCAGCAAGTTTGTCTACTGCTTCCTTTGCGCCAGATCATTTGATATCATTTGGGACAATCAGATCAGAGGAAGGGACTCGCTAGACAAGGGCACCCTGAAGGGCAGCCCACTGAGCCCAGTTATATTCCTAATATTCATAGCAAGAACCCTCAAATAAGCTATAATACAATACAACGAGATACGTATCCTGAGGTCCTACATACTTCAAACCAATAGGGCCCTCCCCCCTCCCCGGATTTCTCTCTTCAGCTACGCCAATGATGTCAACTCTCTGATTATCATATCCTCCACCTACACAATCTCAGAACATGAGAGAGTGGTCAACACAGTTAATGAGTACCTCGATAAAGCCGTAAAAGAGGACCACCTAGAATGGGATGCATCCAAAAATTCCAGGCTAGATTTCAGAGGACACCACAACACTCATATTAAAATACTCAGAGTTATCATGGATAGCAGGCTCGACTTCAGCAGGCACATCACAGCAAGGATAGAGAAAGCCAAAGCAGCCCTTGACGTCCTCCTATGGCTGGGCAACAGCAACAAAGGCATGTCCCCATGGGCACTCAGGAGTATGTACACAGGTCTTATTCGGCTTATCTTCCTGTGGGGAGTAGAGCTTTGGGATCAAGCCAACATCTTCCAGATAGAACACATAGATTGTCTAGAGTACTAGGCGCTATGCAAAATCTGCAGGGCCTACTAAAGGAGCTCGAAGGAAAAGCTCCATCTCATTGCCAACTTGAATGTCGAACCTCTCGAAAGCAAGCTACTGGATCTTCACACCTGTTGGGCGGCATGAGCAGTTCGGACTGGAAACTCGCAGATCAGGAAAATGATCTTATCACCCTTCTCCTCGAATAATATAGTCAATAGGACATTCCAAGCCACCACAGCCTTCGAGTCTCAGCACCTCAGCTTTGGCAACTGCGAGTATTATAGACCAAGCAGTCTAATATACAATATGCTGTATGAGCCATCAGATCCTTATTCAAATGCCAAGGGCATTTGGGCTGCCAGGATAGGGAGTTTACTAGATGAGGGCTGGCGAGTATGTTACACTGATGGCACAGGCAGGCAGGGCCATGCTGCGTCAGCGATGGTTTCAGAGGATAGGAGGGGAAATCCAACCCTCAGGTCACACTCATATTTAGGGGAGGAGGTGACAGTAGCCGACGGGGAAAGGAAAGCTTTAGTCCTAGCCCTAAGGACACACCGGGAGTTGCCCATGATCGCGATCCTCTCCGACTCTACCTCGCCCATCTCGATGGCGTTGGAGATCTCACAAGGAAGGAAGGCACCAAGGAGCGGCATTGAGATCAAACTAGGAGATCTCCTTGCGGAGCGCCATCTCAATCAGTACGACACATCAATTTCATGGGTCCGCTCCCACATTGGCTTGGAACCGCCATGTGCTGTCGGCCTATACTTGGCTCCGCACTGACAAGGGCCCCCAGAGGCACTGGCTCCATCGCATTGGCAAGGCTGACACCAGCTCATGCCAGTGTGGTTTTCACACAGAGGACGGGCATCACATCGTTTTCGACTGCCCACTTTACAATCGGCAACGTCGCCATATGGGGAAGGTAGAAAGATGGGAGGATATCGACCGCCCCATATGGGTAAGGGAGGAGGATGAGGAGGATGAGTGGGATGCGGTGGAGGCCTTTTTCGGCTTTTTATACACAAGGCTTTACGGAAGGGGCGCACAGGGAAGTTAAGTGAAGAAAGGGCGGACGGCGCTACACACTTTTGCATTTAACGAATCTCTTTACACAGTTAGCTCATGCGTTGATTTTCATAGTTTTGATCTACACAGTTGGAGTTACGTAATGTTTGTATCTGATTTACACAGCCGGATTTACACAATGCTTGTTTGCAGGCCTCAGTCAGGCCTCTCGGGGTCATCTGGCATATAGCCGGTTAATGATAGCATGGGGGCTTTGCGTGTTACGATTTTGTATTTACAGTTCTGATTTTCGCGCGCGGTGGACCTGGCAGATTAACTTGCCTCAAGTCCTGAATCCACCCGGGTTTCCGGGTGGCTCCTCATAGTCCCCTCACAGGTCGACGCAATACGGAGGTTAATGAGCATATAAAAAAAAAAAAAAAAAAAGGGTCGCTGCCATATAGAGGTCGCCGCCATACGGAGGTCGCTGGCATATAGAGGTCGCTGTCCTATAGGGGTCGCCGCCATATAGAGGTCGCCGCCATACGGAGGTTGCTGGCATATAGAGGTCGCTGTCCTATAGAGGTCGCTGCCATATAGAGGTCGCCGCCATACAGAGGTCACTGAAATATAGACGTCGCGGTCCATGGATAGAGGTCGCAGCCATACGGAAGCCAGCTGGCATATAGAAGGTCGAGGTCCTACAGGAATCACTGCCATATAGCAAGTAGCCAGAGATTCGGATATGCGTGAGACTTACTTTCGGGGAATTCATACACAACGAGAAAACGGTTGTATTGCCCCTGGAAATTGTATGAATTGCCACTGACTTTATGGAACATGTTTCAGATACAGCGCTATACCACTCTCTCTACGGGGCCACGGTTGTAACCTGAGGCTCCGTAAACAGAGAACTGGAAAACCTCGAACATGAAAAACCTCGAACATGGGTCTTTCACAAGTTGCTTTAATTGGTGACAACCTCTAATTATAAAGAACCCCTCGGCTCTAGTCTCGAACCCGACCTCAGCTCATAATTGGCATGATCCAACTGCCAACTCGCCAGTTTGGCCAGTGCAATAAAGATCAACGGGGAACAAGCGCTTGGCCTCTCTGACTGAGTATAGAAAGAACATAGAGTCAACCACAAACCAATGAATATCCCACTTTCAAAAACAAAAAGTTGAGCGAAAACCCAACCGAACATCATCCAACTTTATCAACAAAACTACAAACGTCCCACGCCTTGTCTCCAACAATGGACCAACATGAATCCGCAACCAGACCACATAAATACACAGCTCGTAGCCCAGAATTGCTACTGCGTATGTTCAACGCCTACCCCATCCTAGAATCTGTGCTCTCCTGCAGTCATCGGCCTGACATCGTCAATCTGGCGCGAACTTGCCGTACTCTTCACTTGACGTTCACCACCACTGTTGGCAAGCTATGCAACTTACGCAAGGCATTCCCCAGTTGTACCACGAATGTGAAACCATGTTTTCTGTGCAACATACCCGTGTGCGAGCGCTGCCAACACTTTACAGACCGACTAGAGACACCTGGTGAAACACTAGGTAGGCTTAGATATGAATACGCTTTGCTTGGTCGAAATGTGCCGCATGACGATCTACTTGCCAGAACGCGAGGGGAAATGTCTTGGAACATATCCTTGTTCATCAAACGTTTCTTTCTTTGTGAAATATTTCGCCAGAAACCCGAGGCAATCGTCGGTAAATGCGTCCAACCTGACTGGAACATTTCAACATGCGGTCCATTCCGGCAACTTCAAGTCCCAATGCTGCCGTGGTTGAAGGTGCCGAATGTAGACACGGCTTGCCCATGTGACAAGTTTGGCACAGAGTGTGAGGCATTACCTCATCTTGTGAGAGTTGAAAGTCTGCCCATCCAGAGTGAACTTGTAGCCATGGCAAAAACAAGGGATCTCCCCCCGAGGTTCAGATCTGCAATGCCTGTCTCTAGAAACTCAGCCCACCATTTCATTTGGTCAACTTATATTCCATTCTACGTAATGGATTAGTTTGATTTACACTTTCTTTTTTTCTTTCTTTTTCTTTTAATAGGGGTTGTCACCAAACCAAAGAGAACAAAATTGACTGCCCCTAACGAAAGTAACTGCCCTGGGACCCTTGGCACACAAAACTATTGGCTTGGCCCACAACCTTCCTTCTTACATCTATAACCTTCGCCTCTTTTTCTTCCTTCCCTCTTCCTTTTCTTCCTTCCCTCTACTCCAGCCTCGCCAAAGCGAGGACAGCGGTGAGCCTTTACCTTCATCCGGCTAAAGGGTTGCCCGGGGCAATGCTTTGATTGACCATATATTGACACTGAACCTAGGTCAATATTCGAGAAAAACGTTCTCGACCAAATCTACCGTATGTTCCATTCCCCTATCCTTTATCTTCTTCATCCATCTTCTCCGCTCATCCATTCCCCCATCTTCGTCCGATCTCTTCCCCACGAGGACAGACCAGGGCTACGTGCCTGCCTGTCTCAATGTGTGTTCCACATGTTCGCAAGCCTTGATGTTATTTTTTTTATCACTAAGTACAATTTATTGTTCGCAAGCATCGATGTATTATTTTTTATTATTCCATGCAATTCATTGTCCTCAGCACTGATGTATTTTCATGTTCCATGTACCCTCACGAATTTACTACATTTGTTAATCATATTCCCGGGGAGGCCAACTTATTAAATGGCCTCCGGAGGAATTTCATTTTTGCATTCCCGGGCAGGCCAACATTCGTACGTAGGCCAGCCCGTGTGGCTTTCCGGGGAGACCAGCCCATTCGCCACCCGGGTTTCCGGGTGGCTCCTCATAGTCTCCTTATTGGGATTGCACAGGAGTACTGAGTATTTAGAAAAAAAAAAAAAAAAAACCAGCCAATTCGCCACTGGGCTGGCCTATTCGCGAATCAGCCAAATTCCCGGGTAGGCCAGAACATATCTATCGATATTCAGACAGATATCACCGTGATCACCAGCGCGCCCCTAACACAAACTCGAGGAGTTTAATATTGGTGCCACAACATAGCCTTAAGAGTATTGACCAAAAGCTCTTGGTTACTGCCTTTTATGCTGGTCCATTTTATGGGTACAAAACATCTAAGGTTGTTGAAGCAACAAATAAGGTGTTTAAAGAACATCGAGAGTTGGCTATTTTACACACATACGCATTATGTTATGGGCTATAGAGCTAAACGCTATCTCAAAGCTCTTATGTTAGGCTCACAAATCTATACAGATTTTGCATATCGGCAGCTTCAAGCAAATCAACATTGGGCTAAGGCTAATACCATTCAACTTAGTTCAAATACATCTGGTTTGGTCACTTAAAGCAACCAAAAGGCATTTATCACCAACTTGCAATATCGAACCTGTACTTGTGGCCATTTCCAAGAAAATGGTATTCCTTGTGGACATGCCTTTAGTTTGATTTTTGCATCACAAGCTCTCATTTCTAATGCCAATCCACGAGATTATATACCGTACTATTTTACTCCATTTAGAGGTCGCCGCCATACGGAGGTTGCTGGCATATGGAAGTCGCTTGCATACGGAGGTCGCTGTCCTATAGGGGTCGCTGCCATATAGAGGTCGCCGCCATACGGA
This sequence comes from Terfezia boudieri ATCC MYA-4762, assembly GCA_003788615.2. Lineage (NCBI taxonomy): Eukaryota > Fungi > Ascomycota > Pezizomycetes > Pezizales > Pezizaceae > Terfezia > Terfezia boudieri. Next base: position 414,391 of record ML121562.1, on the reverse strand, counting down.
GGTTGCTGGCATATGGAGGTCGCTGTCGCTGTCCTATAGGGGTCGCTGCCATATAGAGGTCGCCGCCATACGGAGGTTGCTGGCATAGGAGTCGCTTCATACGGAGGTCGCTGTCCTATAGGGGTCGCTGGCCATATAGAGGTCGCCGCCATACGGAGGTTGCTGGCATATGGAGGTCGCTGTTCTGATATGGAGGTGGCTGCCTTATAGAGGTCGCTGCCATATAGAGGTCGCCGGTTGCTGGCATATGGTCGCTGCATATGGAGGTCGCTGTCCTATGGGGGTCGCTGCCATATGGGGGTCGTATACGCGCGCCATACGGAGGTTGCTGGCATATGGAGGTCGCTGTCCTATAGGGGTCGCTGGCATTTGGAGGTTGCTGCGCCTATACGGAGGTCGCTGGCATATGGAGGTCGCTGTCATATGGAGGTTGCTGGCATATAGAGGTCGCCGCCATACGGAGGTTGCTGGCATATGGAGGTCGCTGTCCTATAGGGGTCGCTGCCATATAGAGGTCGCTGCCATAGGAGGTCGCTGCATAGGAGGTTGCTGGCATATGGAGGTCGCTGTCCTATAGGGGTCGCTGCCATATGGAGGTTGCTGCCATACGGAGGTGTGCTGGCATATGGAGGTCGCTGGCATATGGAGGTCGCTGTCCTATAGGGGTCGCTGCCATATGGAGGTCGCTGGCATATGGAGGTCGCTGGCATATAGAGGTCGCTGGTTGCTGGCATATAGAGGTCGCTGTCCTATAGGGGTCGCCGCCATATAGAGGTCGCCGCCATACGGAGGTTGCTGGCATATGGAGGTCGCCGGGTTGCTGGCATATGGAGGTCGCTGTCCTATAGGGGTCGCCGCCATATAGAGGTCGCCGCCATACGGAGGTTGCTGGCCATATAGAGGTCGTCGCTGCCATATAGAGGTCGCTGCCATACGGAGGTTGCTGGCATATGGAGGTCGCTGTCCTATAGGGGTCGGTGGTATATGGGGGTTGCTGCCATATAGAGGTCGCTGCCATTTAGAGGTCGCCGCCATACGGAGGTTGCTGGCATATAGAGGTCGCTGTCCTATAGGGGTCGCCGCCATATAGAGGTTGCCGCCATTCAGAGGTCGCTGAAATATAGACGCCGCTGCCGTATAGAGGTCGCATACGGAGGTTGCTGTCATATGGAGGTCGCTGTCTTAGAGGTCGCCGCCATACGGAGGTTGCTGGCATATGGAGGTCGTGGTCGGTGGATGGGGGTTGCAGCCGTACGGAAGCCAGCGGCATTAAAATGTTGAGGTTACTGGAATATTAATCGGATATGCGTGAAAGCAGATAAATTGCCAGCAGGTGGACGTGGCGGCGTCTTAAGCCCAGCAGGTTTAAGACGCTGCAGTGGCTGGACATGGCGGCACGGCACGTAACTTTATTGTAAGTTGTAATCTTATCAGATTCTATCTTCTATCTTTCACAAGATGCGGGATTTCGATACGAGAGGCTTGTCCCAACCAGACTAGGATTTCGAGAAGTCTAGTCTCTCCATGGTTAGTCTCGATCGAGACTACCATTCGCAACCTAGTAGTGATCAGCCACTGTCTTATGTCTAGTGTTTAAGACATGTAGCATGCAAACCTCCTCAGCTCTTCAATTGGCCCCAGTCTTAACCCCTTACAACTATCATAGCCACAACCTATATCAGCTGAATTACTAAAGCCTAGGCAATATCACCAATATCCCTACCCTACAAGAGATGCTGAAATATACCAAAAAAGACCTGCAGGCAGCCATAAAACATGCTCTAGCAAAACTAAACATACCTATTATATAAATAGTTGAGCTGTATAGGGTTGAGCAGTAAATACTATACTGAAAGCTACTGGAGACATACCAAGAAAGGTCTACAGCTCATATGATAAACAATTGCTCTCTTCTAGTAACAAGAAAACAATTACAGGTTATGTAGGAATAATAGCTGATGTAGAATTTCCATTAAATTATACCCTTTTATGATAAATGGCATAGAACATTGTCAATGAGAGGTAGATCCTACAGCAAGGCTATAGAGGGGGTATTACAGGTCCTCAAGAGTCAACTAGTAACCCCTGGAATCGATAAGAACAATGTTTATAATAATAAGGTACAATTATCCCCCTTTTGCTTTCCAATGAAACTTCCCCTACCAGTACTCTCCCTATTCATATTCTTGGCATCAACTGGGTTAATAGATTCCTTGATCATAACCTAAAGTTTAAGAAAGTTTTTATTCAATATTAGGAGAAAGTGCAAGCAGTTACATCAAATGATATTGAGCTGCAAGTAGATTTTCTCCAAAAGCTTGCAAATCTCATACACTGGAAATACATATTTTAAGAAAATATATAGAATTATGACAAGAAAGATATAATCATGGGCTAGAATAGTATATAGATAATAGCTATTGTATATGCTGGAGATTGAACTACTGCAATAACTGAAGGTTCTCATGAATTTTACAGTATCTTGGAGACTATCAATACTAGTGGGAAGGTTATTCTACTTTTCATTGTTTGGTAAGAAAAGTCCTATTAATAATCTTATTATCTAGGAGATGGCCTACTAGTAGAAGCTACATTTGCAGTCTCTGAGAGTGGGTATATAAATAATAAACTAGGCTTAGAATATATGGTTGAGCACTTTGAACCTTGTACTTGAGTTAAAGCCCTTTGGGTTGAAGTCCTATAGGTTAAAGTACCACAGGTTGAAGCCCCTCATTATCTTATTGTAGATGGCCATTCTTTATATATTACATAGAAGGTAGTGAGGTATATGCTAGATCTATCAGTAAAATCTTTGCTGATATTATATACACAGTACGTATACAATGCCAATTTGCAAAACTTCTCATTGCAACAGGATCTTATTCTTGCAATATAATTCTAGCAATACTCACATTTACAATTCAATCCTATATTACAGGCAAGCTACAACTATGAGAATACTTTAAAGTAAAGGTAGATAAAAGTGGAGGTAAGTATAAATGTAGTTATAACTTGGTTGTATTACAGACTCAATTAGAATAAAGCTATATAAGACTTAGAATACTGCTTGGGTCTTATTCTATTAACTATATAAAAGTAGTGGCTTATATAGAAGTGTTGATCTGATAAACCCTTATAAGATTGGGATGATACTTCCTAAAGTAGAGTAGTAGTATTGCAGCCTGGTATTTCCTAACTAGAAAGTCCTTTTCTAATTAGGATCTATGCAAGCTAATATATATTGATTAAGCAGCCTGAGATACAGGAGCTGAGAACCTAATACAACCAATAACAATATATAAGTGACAAACATAAGAACCATGTGGAATATTATAGAAGAGAGTACATATATGAGAATGCATTCAGAGGTCATATACTTCCTTGAGCCAATAGCTGTCCAACTCTAGACACATTACTCATATCTATATAGTTGATTAGGCTATAACAGTTAGTAGCCATGACTAGGTATTGGGATATCTTCTAAAGAGAATAGGTCTCTTACTTAAGCCATAAATTATAATATTACTTTCTGTTTTTCAGGCAGCTGTCCTTAGCTGAATACAAGTCCTTCCAACCCTAAAGAAGACAAGTATTAAGTAACAACTCAAGTAACTCTAGTAGCATAGGTACTGACTATCCTAATCAATACTTCCATCCTATTTAAGAGTACTACAAGACCAGTGTGCCTACACATATATGCTATGGCCATTAAAAACCAAATCTCTTACCAAAAAACCTATAGGGAAAAGGTAACGAGTAGGAGGGTAAAGGGTACCATCATTAGGAATGATAGTAGAATGCTTTGCATACATCTTATGCTCACTACACTAGCAAAGATACTCTGACAGTTATGGAGGCAAACCTTATACTGCTCGCACTATGGCACTATACTTTGAAGCTCTGCACTTTAAGGTTCTACTCGTGCTATCGTACCATACCTGAAGCTCTGCGCCCTGAGATCCTGTGTTGTATGTCGGCGCCCTGAAGCCCTACTTGGCGCCCTAAGGTCCTGCATTGTATGTCAGCATTGTATGTCAGTATTATAGGCATATACCTTATTCATTTCCACCCTCAAGTTATGGTGCTAATATAGAGTCACGTAACATCTAGGTACTATAAGGGCACCAGTACGCTCTAGCACAAGTACCTTACAAGCAAACTACTGGGTGCACTCGGAGCTTACAGGTAAAATACTGGATATATGTAGGTGATAGCAGCTAGGAAAAGGCACCAAGGTATAAGCTGTACATTGCAAGAACTATGTACCTTTGAGTTTCTATATACATGACTGAACTATAGGTGCACTTCCAATGAACCATTCCCTCTTGGATCCCCTAGAACTTTATGCTGTGCATATGCCTCCCAAAATCCTAGTAGTTCCCTAATTTGAGTTCTGTTTGCAAAGTAGTTGTTGTTATGCTTTAATTTATAGATATCTATATAGCTATTAGCTATGAAATACGGATTATTTGGTATAGAACACTGATATTGCAAGACTGTATCTATCTGTAGCTACTCAATAGCTGGTTGATATAGTCAGATGCTGCTGCAAGCAATGCCTAGTAGTAGGGCTATTAGCTATGCATTCCTATAGAGTCTATGGATTTGCTAGTGCATTTATGTACCTAGCTATCTCTGCACATATAGATAGGGGATATCTTAGTAGTGCACTTGAGGAGTCCTAAGCACAATTAGCTACACTTTCACACAGAGTTTGCTGGTTTTCTGATGAGTTCATGTACCTAGCTATGTCTGTATATATATATGGGGGATATTTCAGGAGTGCACTTGGGGAGTGCTAAAAGCAATTAGCTATACTTTCATCCAGAGTTTGCTGGTTTTTTGGTGAGTTCACGTACCTAGCTATGCCTGTGTCTGTGTATTTGGGGGAACTGTACTTGGAAAGTCCTAAAAGCAATTAACTATGCCTTTATATAGAGTTCGCTGAATTTCTAGCGAGTTTACATATCTAGCTATACCTATGTATGCACATATATATTAGTAATATCTCGGGAGTGTACTTGGGGAGTCCTAAGAGCAATTAGCTATGCCTTCATATAGAGTTCGCTGGATTTCTGGCGAGTTCATGTACCTAGCTACACCTGTGTGTGCACATATACATTGGTGATATCTCGGGAGTGCACTTGGGGAGTCCTAAGAGCAATTAGCTATGCCTTCATATAGAGTTTGCTGGATTTCTAGTAAGTTCACATACCTAGCTACACCTATGTATGTACATATAGTTGTGCATATCTTGGGAGTACACTTGCGGAGTTCTTAAGAGCAATTAGGTATGCGTTCATATAGAGTTTGCAGTTTTCTGCTAAGTTCATGTACCTACTAGCTATGGCTGTTTCTGTGTATATAGTTGTGGATATCTCAGGAGTGCACTTGCAGAGTCCTAAGAGCAATTAGCTATACCTTCATATAGAGTTTGTAGTTTTCTGGTGAGTTCATATATCTAGTTATCCCTATTTCTATATATATAGTTGTAGATATTTTGGGAGTGCACTTGTAGAGTCCTAAGAGCAATCAGCAATGCCTTTACATAGAGTTCACTGGTTTTCTACCGAGTTCATATACCTTGCTTGTTTTACAAATATAGATGGGGGATAACTCACGAGTACACTAAAGAGTCCTAACACTACCCGCTATCTAGTCTGGCTATTTGAGGTATAAGTAATACATATGAAAAGAGAGGGGTGTACATGCTCTCGTGTTTCATTAGTTTATATAGCCTTATAAAATATTTGTTGCTTGATGCAGCTGGGAAATACAGTACTAAAAAGGGGGATGTTATCACTCGGGTGGCGATTGCGCTTCTCTATGAATACCAAGAGCACTATCTGGGTGGCTGAACTTTATCGGCATTATAAATAAAGTTATGTCATACTACATACTTCCAAGAATACTACAGCAATCCTGGATTGCAATAACTCCGTATTTTGGTAAGACCCAAAGTGGGTTAAATATAAAAGCAGTACAATGTTGACACCTGAAGTTGGTTAAATATAATAGTGGTGTAATATTGACACCTGAAGTTGGTTAAATATAATAGCGGTATGATGTTGATACCCGAAGTTGGTTAAATATAATAGTGGTATGATAGTAATGTACTGTTGTACTATGTAGCTTGAATTACCAATAACTACTTATAGTGATACCAAGAAGATTAGAATACATTATGAGATCTCAATACATTACAGGTATCATAGTCTGCTTGGCACAACACCCTCCAATCTCATACCATAATACTCGCTCTAATACTTACTCTAATGCTCGCTCTAATGCTCACTCTAATACTCACTTTAATGCTCACTTTAATACTCTCTCTAATAGTCACTCTAATACTAGCTCTAATGCTTACTCTAATACTATCACTCTAACAGTTGCTCTGATACTTGCTCTTATACTCACTCTAATACTCACTCTTATACTTGCTGTAATATGCCTTAGAAATTTTATAAGATATTGGATAAAGAGTAAAGGAAAAAAGCATGAGTAGGGGAAGTACCTCTCTAGGAGCAGTTAGGTTCGAGACTAAGGGAAGTATAGATACCAGTAAACAATAGTGGCCTAGCCTGATTACTAAGGCCAATACTATAGACTTTCCAAAGATAATGAGATAATAGATAATGAGAGAGGTGGTATGACAGTGCTCAGCCCCACTCAGCCTACTGGACCTGGGAATTGTAGTCGTGGTACTATAATATGTTAGAGTGATATGTGCGGAGTTCATACTTTGTGATATATATCCTAGAAAGTTATACCTTAGCAGCCTATATATATATCCAAGAAAGTCATGCCTTCCCAGCTTGTATATATAAGTATATCTGTAATAAGGAAGCTTATTGTCTTGTATTTTATATCCTGTATTTTCTATATTTATTACATTATTATGTAACTAGCATTCACAGTCGAAGGGCTAGCCTTCGTCCACCTTCAGCAACTGCCGAATTTGGTAGTTCAACTGCCACGGAATTTGCCACAGTAAATCCCATGGAACTTGCTGTTTTATGGACACCCTGTTAGGCTCCATACCCTCCTGTATGGCACCCCCTCCTCTAGAGGTGTGCCAACCATCATTATGTATTTCCTTAGTTATTAGGGTCTCTGAACACCTATATAAAGGCCGCTGGATCCCCTCTGGAATCCATCAGTCTTTAGACAACCCGAATAGCAGCAATCAGATAGATAGCATAATTACAAACGAAGATTACACTTGTTATATTATTGTTCCTTATGGAACACCCCTCTTAGTAATCAACCTACCCTTCTAAAGCAATCCCTCAGCAGAACTAGTATACACAAACATCCGTTCCCAAGTAGATATAGATTGTATAAACGGTACCGAATGACTACTGTCTAGTATCATTCATTACATTTTTTTTAACATATAAAGTTAATCTTTATTAAATAAACCCTCTACATCCAAGGCCTGATCAACCTTAGGATTCTTTTTATTACACTCACGCAAGTGTAAATCAATTCGACTTTATATCAACAATATCGAATTCAACTAGCTAGAACAACATATTTCTTCAACGAGACATTAGACTCTCAACTGCAGTATATCAACAGAAAGACTTAGATGCAAGCTAAGCAGAGCTCTAACGGGCAGTGGTATTCCACATTAAATAATTCTACCCTCGTTCCATACACTTTTCCCAGTATACTCGACAGATCCACTTGTACTCCTGACAACTAGTCCCACAACTATATCGATAAACGTAGTACATCATAGAAAAACCGGCACCCCAAGTCCCAGGAACAATCGGCTCAATCAGCCAATCGTCATAATCCCACGGCTCATGAATCGCCTCCTCAATAACTGCCAACTCCTTAAAGAACACTCCATCTCCAACAGCGGTTTTACCAGACCTAGACATTGCAACAATAGTCTTGGTACCAATATCATCTACCTGAATATTGAAATCAGAAAAAGTGACACTTTTGCTGGACGATTCAGAACTAGAATCACGAATAGTAGACGTGGAGGAATCAGGTCCATAAAACGTATTAGGACTCTTCTATTCAGACTTGCTATCATCACAAGCAATCGAGCCAACAGTATCCTCAGTCGAGCGGATATCATATATATCTTCAACTATAACTCCACCAGCACAGTAAGGTGCTAAAGCGGAAAAGTAACTAGATGATCGAATCGAATGATTAGGTCTAATAGGTTGCGGAGTAGTAATTGGTACTGTAGCGTAATTCCAAGTATAGGCAGCATTAGATATAATGGCGTCTGCGGCTGGCCAAAGAACAAAGAAGTCCAGGAGATTAACTATGTTACTGGAGGAAATCCAAAAGTTAGTTAATCAAAATCTCAAGAAAGCGAGATTTGTAGATCCTATAAAAGAAGGAGAAATAAAAAATCAGGAAGATTATATAGAATAGTGTCCCAACCGTCCCTTCCTAGCCTAGTCTGACCTCGTTGTTGTTATTCATTGTTCCTTCTGGCATTACCTGCGAACTCAGGTGATAGCGTTGTTATCTCGGCTCCCGAGATAAGGGGTCTCGGGAACCTTATTCCTTCCGATGGCCTTGGCCAGGAAGGAAGCCTGTATATATAGCTTGCTCTCTCCGCCCTCTCGTTGGATCCCTATCCAACGTCTTGTATACCTAATACAGGATCTTGCTTCTCTCCACGCTGGTGCACCTTCCTCGTGCACCTCACCTCCGCCTTGCCTTGCCTTTGCCTTGCCTTGCCTTGGCCTCCATCCTCGCCTTCGTCTTCACCTTCGCCTTCGCCTTTGCCTTGCCTTGCCTTGGCCTCCGTCCTTGCCTCCGTCTCCGCCTTCGTCTTCGCCTCCACCTTCGCGTCCGCCCCTGTCCTCTGTCTCGCCAGCTCTCCCCCTGCCACTACCCTGCTCTTGCCCCTGCCTGGCTTCTGCCTTCTGCCTTTTGCCTTCTGCCTTCTGCCTTCTGCCTTCTGCCTCGTTCGTACCCCTTGGCCCCTTAGCCCCTCGCGCCACGTTACACTACGTTGGATCGTCTGGGCCAACCGGTACGACAGAAACGATATCAATCACCGATCCGATGGATGCCCAAAACCCCCTACCGGGTGCCAGATTCCAAATCTAGAGGGCCCGCCCAATCCCTACCACCCCATCAGAACTAGCCGCATACCACTGGGAAGTAATCGACATATTCGAAGCAACAGACCTCATTGGGGCGGAGCTCGGCAACCGCCTGTCTGTTGTGGAAAAACGGCTAGAATCCGCCAATGAAGAAATAACCGACCTCCACAGGGAATTGGAGGCAGCCGGTAAAACAATTGCCGAAGAGCGGACCACGGTACAAAACCTCAGCCGCGCCCTGGTGAACATGGCCATCCCTACGCCAACCACTACCGCCAAAACGGAAAGTATCCCCACCCCCCCCAAGTTCAATGGGGATAGGGCTCGTTTACGAGTCTAGAAAAACGCGGTGAACTTGAAGTTGAGCAGGGATTCGGCCAGGTTTCCGTCAGAACAACACCGCCTGGCCTATGTGTTTGTCCTGCTGGAGGGCAAGGCCACGGATCAAATCCAGCCATATGTGCTCGAGACAGGGATCAAGCTCGACAACGTCTCAGCCTTGTTTGTCATCTTGGATCAGGCGTTCGGAGATCCTGATGCAGTAGGGACGGCTAGCCGAGCCCTCCGAGCCTTGAGACAGCGGAACTCAGAGTTGTCCACGTACGTGGCAGAGTTCTCCAGGCTGGCCGCAGAGGTAAGGTGGAACGACCAGGCTAAGTTCGAGCAATTCCAGGAGGGGCTCAGCGACGAGCTCCAACAGGCCATGGTTACCCTCCCCGCGGTTGATACCCTCGAGGAGTTGATCGACCAGGCCTCCATGGTAGAGCAACGAATGGCCAGGTTACGCCACCGTCTGACCTTCCGACCGACCACCCGCCCAGCACAACAACTGAACAAGCTAGCCCAATCCCCCCCAACCAACAAGCCGGCACACCCCTCACTGGTGCCAGGAGGTCCTGCGCCTATGGATTTATCCTCCGGAAGGCCTCGGTTGACCCAGGAGGAAAGGGACAGGCGCAGGGATAAAGGCCTGTGTATTGCGTGCGGGAAGGGGGATCATTTTATTGCGGCCTGTCCTCTCCGGAAGGCTCGCTCCCTGGCCGTCCACACCATTTCCCCGGCTGACACCCCAGTGCCCAGGATTGAGGAGCTTGACGAGTCGGGAAAAGCCCTGTGCCTTGCCTAGTTACTGACACTAGTAAGGGACCTGCCCCAGGCCATTTATCTTTGTCTGCATTTTCTGTGTGTTCTGCTTCTTCTGTTGTTGATGAATCTCCCTTGTTCAGTGAGCATTTTGTTGTATCTATCTCCCTCAATATCAATGATAGAACAATCACCACGTCAGCCCTCATAGATTGCAGAGCTTCAGGAATTGCATTCATTGACCAGGCCTTTGTCAGTAAATTCTCCATACCCACGTCCAAGCTCAAAACCCCCCGTGTCCTGGATGTCATTGACGGTCGACCCATCTCCTCCGGAGATATCACCGATATTGCGTGCTTGCCTGCCCTGGTGGGGGATCACTCCGAGGCCAACCTCCCCATGTTCGTCACTAAGCTAAAATACCCAATTGTCCTCGGAATCTCCTGGCTCAGAATGCACGATGTATCGGTCAGCTTTGGCTCGTACACCCTGCAGTTCAATAGCCAGTATTGCAAAAAACACTGCGGAAATCCAAAGGCCACCGTTACTGGGCTGTGTGCCTTGCCACCCCCGATAACCCACCCGACCCGGGTAGTACACCGGCCTGCGCACATCGATGCCATTCCCCCTGTTGTACCGCCTCCAAAACCTCTGAATGTTAGCTTTATCGGAGCAGGGGCTTTCGCCTACCTCACCAGGAGGCACAAGCTGAAGACGCACGCCCTGTCCATACATGAGGTGAACCTGGAGATTAACAAGACGAGGTCTAAGGAGGAGTGGAAGTCCATGGTCCCAGACGAATACTACGAATTCATCGACCTGTTCTCGGAGAAGGCCGCAGAAAAGCTCGCACCCCACCGGCCATATGACCACACTATTCTGCTGATAGAGGGTAAGACCCCCCCCTATGGACCCCTCTACGGAATGTCCCGGTTGGAGCTGGAAGCTTTGAAGAAGTACTTGGAGGAAAACCTCAACAAGAGCTTCATTCGCCATAGCTCCTCACTAGCGGGTGCCCCGGTACTGTTCGTGAAGAAATCGGACGGCTCTCTCCGGTTGTGTGTCGATTACCGGGGCCTAAACGAGATAACGGTCAAAAACAGGTACCCCCTACCCCTGATCCAGGAGACATTAGCCAGGCTCTCTAAGGCCAAATGGTTCACCAAATTGGATTTGAGAGGGGCTTACAACCTGGTACGAATTGCCGAAGGAGAGGAATGGAAAACTGCCTTCCGAACTCGTTATGGCCATTTTGAGTATAATGTGATGCCCTTTGGCCTAGCCAACGCCCCTGCCTCCTTCCAGCACTTTATTAATGACACCCTACGAGACTTTCTGGATGTGTTCTGCACGGCCTACCTTGACGATATCCTGATCTATTCAGACACCCTGGCAGAGCACAAAATCCATGTCCGACAAGTGTTGGAAAAGCTGGAGCAAGCCGGATTGTACCTCAAGCCCGAGAAATGCGAGTTTCATATGCAGGAGGTCAAATATCTGGGGTTGATTATCACCACGGAAGGCATCCGGATGGACCCTGCTAAAGTTGCCGCAATCCAGGAGTAGGAAACCCCGGCCAATTTGAAGGATATGCAAGCCTTCCTAGAATTTGCCAACTTTTACCGCCGGTTCATCCTGGGATACTCAAGGATCGCGGCACCCCTAACAGCCTTGACGAAAACGAAGGCAGAAGCTGGCTCAACGACGAAAAAGGCCTTCCAGTGGAATCCAGAAGCCCAATCCGCCTTCCAGAACCTCAAGGAAGCTTTCTGCTCAGCACCAATCCTGGCCCACTTCGACCCAGACAGCAAATGTATCGTGGAAACCGATGCCTCCGACTATGTATCCGCGGGAATCCTCTCTCAGTATGTCAATGGCATCCTCCACCCAGTGGCCTACTTCTCGAAAAAGCACTCCCCGGCTGAGTGCAACTACGAGATCTACGACAAGGAGCTAATGGCCATTGTGCGAGCATTCGAGGAATGGAGGCCACATCTGGAGTCAGCCAAGGGAATTATCGAGGTGTTGTCCGATCATAAGAACCTTGAGTATTTCACCACCACTAAGCTGCTTAACCGAAGGCAAGTTAGGTGGTCGGAGTTCTTATCTCGGTTCGACTTCAAGATCAGATACCGGCCAGGAAAGGCTGGCGGGAAACCGGACGCCTTGACTAGGAGATCAGGAGATCTCCCTAAGGGGGGGGATGAAAGGCTAAAATACCAAAATCAGGTAGTATTGAAGCCCGAAAACCTTGATCTGGCAGCCAATGTTCTAGCTGAGGCTGATGCGGAAGCTGAGGTGGATGCAGAAGCTGAGGCCAATGCGGAAGCTGAGGCTGAGGCGGAAGCTGAGGCTGATGCGGAAGCTGAGGCTGATGCGGAAGCTGAGGCTGATGCGGAAGCTGAGGCCGAGGCCGCCAGGGAAGCCGACCTCCGACAACTGGTGAGACAGGCTTACGAAGGAGACCCCCTGGTCAGAGAGATCATCGCCGCAGTAGATTCCGGCCAGCGCCGCCACCCCAAGATTTCCCTGGCCGAGTGTACAGTACAGGAGGGCCTCCTCTATCACCTCGAATGGCTCTATGTACCGGAAGGAGGGTTACGCCTGAGGCTGATCGAAGAACACCACGATACCCTGGTGGCGGGTCACCCTGGAGTGGCAAAGACGTTAGAGCTCCTGGCCAGGGAATACACCTGGATTGACCAGCGGAAGGACGTGGAGTGGTACGTACAGAACTGCCATGGTTGCAAGCGTGCTAAGCCTATCTGCCACGCCCCATATGGCACCCTGAAGCCCCTGGATATCCCGGATCGGCCGTGGCTGCACCTGACCATGGATTTCGTGACGGGATTGCCGGAAGACTCGGGATTCAACGCCATCTTGATGGTGGTGGATCGGCTGACGAAGGTGAGGCATATCATACCTTGTCGGGATACCTGTTCTGCTCAGGAGTTGGCCAACCTCTACCTCAATAACGTGTTCCGGTACCACGGGCTCCCCGAATCTATCGTATCCGACCGTGGCCCTCAGTTCACCTCGGACTTTTGGAGAGCGTTCTGCAAGCTTCTGGGGATCAAAGTACGTTTGTCAACAGGCATATCACCCCCAGACGGACGGCCAATCGGAGAGGATGAACGCTATCATGGAGCAATACCTGCGAGCCTTTGTCAAGCACCAGCAGGATAACTGGGTTTCGTTACTGGCAACCTGTGAATTCGCCGCCAACAACCAATTCTCAGAGTCCTTGAAAACCTCCCCCTTCCTGGCTAATTACGGCTGGCACCCCCGGTTCGTGGATGCCCTGGGGCCCCTGCAAAAAGCTCACCCCCCAGCTAAGGAGTTTGCGGTTGGAATCGCTGAACTCCACCGTACCCTGAAAGCCGAGCTGGGATATGTGCAGGCCCGGCAAGCTGAGTATGCCAATGGATCAAGGTTGCCAGCCCCCCGATACCAGCCAGGAGACAAGGTTTGGCTCTCCAGCCGCCATTTCCGGACAGAACGCCCTTCCCGCAAGCTTGACCATAAGTTCCTGGGTCCCTTCGAAGTGCTGGGGGCTGTGGGCACTCACGCTTACCGCCTGAGGTTCCCCAGAGACATCAAACGCCACCCAGTTGTCCATGTCTCCGAGATCGAGCCCTCCGCGGAGGACCCTCTTCCAGGACAAAAACAC